>CANYCX014016267.1:0-23869 GCA_948193385.1 Breynia disticha f. nivosa
ATGGATATCCCAAAACCTATTGCAATCCCCCTGCAAATCAAATTCGCATTTATAAAGCTCACACGCACATTTTCATATCTTTCAACATGCAGCTCAACAACAGATATCAACAGATACCAATCTCAAATATCAACATGTATCAAACTCATATAACATCATATACTGTACTATCAAACTGTAGATAACCTCAAGTCATCTACTATCAGTCTCAACGTATCATATACAAACTATATAAAAACATCATAGCATATCAATCATGTATGCAAAATGTCCTGATGGCATTAGCTGAAGAGAGAGAAGTGAATTGGGTAGCAATTGTCCAACCTGTAGCAAAAGAGGACTCTGACACTGCTAAACAAAATGTCTACCTCTGCTAAGTTCTGTACCTGAAACAAACATCGCAGTTGCGTGAGTTGCGGGCTCAGTGAGTAAAGTTCGTCTAGGACATTTCTTTGACATTCTTATAATTATTATTTTTAAATTATCTATTTCTGTTTTTGGTACAAGTTTATATTTATTGTTCATTTTTCTACAGTTATTTTGATATTTCACTTTTCTTTAAAGTTCTCTCAATAATTGATCTCCCAATCTGTTGTTCAAATTCACATGTTTTGGTGGGTTTTTTTCAGGACATCAAGTCGGTTTTTGGTACAAGTTTATATTTATTGTTCATTTTCCTATAGTTATTATTTCACTTTGCTTTTTGTTTTTTTAATCTTCTCTCAATGGATTTGAGATTTATGTTTAAACCTACCAAATTGATCAACTTAAAACAATTGATTGAGTTATTTAAAAATAAAATGATTTGGATATCAATGAGATCAAAATACTAATCTAACTTGGTATCTTTTTCAAGACATCAAGTCCGTTTTACACTCGAGAAGACGGAAAGATTCATTATTTGGATACCACTAGTAGACTCAAAGTCATAATCAACAGTACCAACAACTTTTGGCTCCAAACAAACCTATTACTAGTGGGATAAGAACTCAAATGTCGACAACTCAATAAATGAAACTTATTCGGAAGTTGCTTTGCATATTAATTATTATTATCTTGGTCTCGGCTAGTAGACCATTCTACCGATGATCCACTTATTGCTCCAATTCTTTTTTTTTAAGATCCTTATCAAATAAGTAAAATCGACTAGTTTTTTTTTAAAGATTGAATAAAGAACATTATTTTCAAACCAAAGATAGATGGAGGAACGTTTGGAAGAGTTTGGAAGCTGGAGGAAGATTTTGTGTGTAAAATTAGTTTAGAAATCTGTTTTTGGCCTTATATACATGTTTCTTATGCAATTTTACATTTTTTTTCCTTATTTTTACTTTAATCCTAACCTTTTTCTTTCATTGCTTCTTACCCTTAATGCTTATATCGTATAAATCATATTAATATAAATGTCAATCAATGATGCACAAATTATCTATGCTTATAAATGTAAATGTCGATTTTCCTTCACTACAAGATTCTGCACAATTAGTAATAAAAAAATTAGAGACCAAAAAGATTGTCGCAAAATATTATCATTTAGCGATCACATGGTCGTTAATTTGGTGTTTGGATAAACAATGTGGCAGAAAATTAATTTTTAATTTACTTTTTCATTAATTATTTATAAAAAATATTGAAATTATTAATAATATTTATTTCAAATTAAAAAATGCACGATATTTAGCGTCAACGTGGACGTCAAATGTTCACGCCAAATGTCAATGTACATGTGAACGCTAAGCCCACAATGTCCATCACTTCGCAGCCAAATTTTGCGACCAAGATTTGGTCGTTAAATTCATTTTTCAACTAGATTTTGGTAGTTAGCGATCAAATTTTTTGTCACAAATTTTGCAGAATTTTGTAATATTCGAATTTTCAAGATTTTTGATTTAGGAATTTGACAAATTTCGCAAACTTTTCTAGCAAATTATGCTTGTAGTTAGATGTAATAATAATGACAATTTATTATTACATAGTTTTGGCTTAATAAAACTAAAAATAAATAAGCCAAAATTTGTACATATATAGTTTTGGCTTAATAAAACTAAAAATAAATAATGACAATTTATTCTTCAATATGGACTCCACATCATCACCTTAAAAACAATAAGTGCGTCACATCATATTTTAAATTTCATATTTAGTAAGTTAACAAAATGTCATTTTTTATACAATATTAAAAGTTTATGATACATTATGATAACTTTTATAATTTCTGATTATTTTTGATAAAAAATACAAAGTTTAGGTTATTTTAAGTAATTTCTTCTTTTTAAATTATCTATTTCAATTTTCAGTACAAATTAACATTTATTGTTCATTTTTCTGCAGTTATTTTGCTATTTCATTGTAGTTTTTTAAATGTTCTCTCATTGGATTAATCTTTTAATTTGTTGTTTAAACTCATATGTTTTGTTAGTTGGATTTTACTTTTTTTAAATGTTCTCCCATTGGATTAATCTTCTTAAGTATACAACTTAAATCAATCAAACCTATCAACTTAAATCAGTTGATTTGGTTTGGTCTGACAGTTGAATTTGGTAGTATGCTACTCAAACCGTTCTATACTTGAGAAGACCAAAACATTCATTATTGTCTTGGTCTCCTCTAGTAGACTTGCTGTATACCACACGCGACATGGCACATCAATTGCAAAACGTCGCGAGGAAAAACTACTACAAAACCGTCTGTTTCAACCTTTTTTTTCCTTAATTGCTCTAATTGCTCCAAGACAAGTCAGAACGCGTTATTTCAGAATTTCGCATGGAATCCGTCGCAATTTGTCTGTCATTATTAAGGCTGTCGGAAACATACATATCGACGAAATATAAATATATCACTAAAAATGACAATATAAAAAATTTATTATAAACATGAATATGATTATATAAAATATGAAAGTATAGAATAAATGAAAAAAGAGTACAACACCTTTTAAAAAAATTATTAATATGTTAATGCCTACATAAAAAAGGAAACATAATAACAATGTAAAAATTAAATTAACGTCTTTTTGACATGCCTCTCTGTCATGTCTTACTTACATGTTAGTTTGTTGAGCCCTAGTTTCAAAAGTGTTTTCTTGTCTTTTTTCTCTCACGTTCTTTTCTATCACATGAGTGTGTGCCTTGTATCTTCTGCTAAAACCAATTATTATTGCTACTAAGTGTGGAAACCAACCCTAGTCTGAAAAAATGGAGGCTTCTGTTGAACAAAAATTAGCGAAGTTGTCGATCAAAGGAAAGGAGGTCACTGGTCTTGACTTTAGCGATGTGCAATGGGAGGAGAATAATGGTGGGGGGACTAGGTTGTGTATAGTCGGCAGGTTCCCAGATGATCGTGATGTGAGTGTGGATGCTCTCCAACATACATTAGCTCCAATATGGCGCCCGGTGAAAAAAAATGACTGCAAATCGGGTTGTGCCAGAAGGTTCGTATTTCAGTTCTTTCATGAAAAAGATCTGAAGAGAGTCATGGAGGATGGTCCTTGGACTTTCAAAGGTCAGGTGTTGTTACTCAGGAAACTGGAAGTCGGGGAAAGTGTTGCTTAGGTAGAGATGAATGAGTTTTCGGTATGGATACAGGTTCACGATTTGCCACTGGGATTCATGTCAGAAATGGTTGCGAAGAGTATAGGCGCGACCATTAGGAGATACTTAGTAGCAGACCCGAAAAACTTCTCTGGATGTTGGAAACCTTTTATACGGCTGAGAGTGGCATTGCAGATCACCAAGCCATTGCTTAGCAAATTATCAATTAAGAAGCAGGGCAATGTCTGGGCATGGATAAATTTCAAATATGAGCGTATTCCAACTTTTTGTTAGTTTTGTGGCCTGGTGGGTCATAACGAAAATTTTTGTCCGACATTGTTTGATAGTCGGGAAGAGGGGATTGAACGTCAGTTTGGGGAGTGGATGAGAGCCGAATCTGGTGGTGAGTGGTGGTTGATGGGAGGGGAGAAGATGGTTATGGAAACTTGGCGTGATCAAGGGGATGCGGATGGAAAGGAGGATGAGGTGGAAAACGTGTGTCATGAAAGGGGAGGAAATATTGGAGAATATGCTCAGAATCAGGAGAAGGGTGTTAGTTATGGTAGGAGCACTAATGTGGGGAGGGGTTAAGGAATTTAGATAATCCTGGAGATAGTGGAAATGAGAATATGGTGGTGGACTTTCAAAAGGAAGGGATTATTATTTAGAGAATTAGGCTTTTTATGTAGGATTAAGTTTTTAATTTTAAAAAGTCGATCCTATATTATGGATTTTTCATGTCTGCAGGAAACAAGTTTCCCAATTTGAAAAATGTCCATCCATCAAACAGCTCTTTATTCTTACCTCCTCAACCCTACCAATCCCCAACTCAAAGCCCCACAATATTTCACTTTTTAATTTCTCTCACGACTTCCCACAACCCTCCTTCTTCTCATTTCTTGTCTGAAAATAGCTACAGTATTTTAAAAATCCTCTGCACCTTTTCATCTCCATTAACAACTTTACATATTTTAATGGTGGTTGACAGCGAAGATACAGGAAAAGGGAGGGAGGAGGACGATCGACGGTGAAACTGCGGTGGCGCTCTGAAGGGTTTTTTGTGGCGAGTCGACTGGTATGGGTCTCGATGGGTGAAACTGCGATTGACGGCGGCGGCGCTGAATAGTAATGAACAAACACAAACACTAAATATATACACGAAGATACAATTCTCAGATTTCTTTTTTGGGGTTTTGTTTTGTTTTTTCGTGATGAGTCGATTGCTGCCATTTTTTTTGTTGCTGGAGCGGTGGTCGGTGCGGCGGCGCGGCCGCTACAGTATTAGCGTGATGGAGGGTTTGAAATTATAAGAATAGGACGAGTTTTCCCAAATTTCTTTTTTTAGATGAACAATAATGAACAACTATAAACACTAAATATATGTAGGAAGATACAATTTCCAGATTTCTTTTTGGGATTAACAATAATGAACAACAATAAACACTAAATATATATGTATACAATTATGTTTGTTCTCGTAATTCATCAATTATATATGTTCGGTTTCATGCTTATAAAATACAAAAAAACACTTTTTTGGCATTAACAAATTGGAGCTGTGAACTTTTATATATGCTCGATTTCATGCTTATAAAATACAAAAAAAAACACTTTTTTGTTCTCGTAATATGAACAATAATGAACAAGAATGAACATTAAACATATATGTATAAGCATGACCGGGTATTTTTGCAATTGCAAACTCAGAATCGGGCATTCTTATAATTGACCAACGTTGAACGGGCATAAACAAAAATGAACAAACATACCTGGACATTTTTGCAATTGCAAACTCAAAATATAGCATTCTCCTAATTTTCTGATTATTATTGCAGATGTGAAAAGGAGGAGGACTTATGGGCTAGATGGGCTTTCTGCTTGCTCTAGTGAGAAGAGGAAATTACCCCCAAAGTCATTTTTAGAGTTTCAGATTTAAAAAATAACACCCTAATTTGGTTAATTAAGATTATGACAGTATTTTAAATTTATTTTATTATTATATTATTTTAATGTTTGTATATTATGAATATAACCAATCCATATCTTCTCCTTATTTCACGTTTAAATTTGAAAATAAAGATTCAGTTACATAAAATCCTCTTTCATATTCCAGTTTTTTCGCATTCCATTCTCTGTAATCGAAAAGTCTCAAATTAAACAAAATCCTACATGAAACGATTGAATCACGCCTCTTCATTTTCTCTGTCTATTCAGATCCTCTTCTCTTTGATCGGTTTTTTGACAGTTTTTTTCTTTTTCTTTTTCTGTGTGCGATGAGAATGTTTTTTTGTTCTTTTGAGAATGCGATTGAGTGGGTTTTTGTGGGAGATGTTTCGGTGATGTTGTGTAATAAGGGTTTTGTGTTGGATTGAAATTGTTTTGATTCTTTAGTGTTGTTTTGCAGAATGACGAACAAGATAGAAGAACAACATACAAAAAAAAGAGAGGAGAATAAGGAGAAGAACAACAGAGAAGAACAACAGATTGGCCCTGTGTGAACTTATGTTTTTTATGAACCACTGCGAACATTACAGTTGTATCCCGCTATGTTTAATTGGTGTGAGAATTTGGCTTTGAGAATGTTTGTGAACTTCCGTACATGGAAACATATTTTGGCATTAACAGATTGGAGCTGTGAACTTTTATGTAAACTTTTGTTTGTGAACCTATGTGAACCTTAGAAATGTGAGACGGTAGTGAACCGTAAAATAGGTGAATTATGTGATTTTCATAAACATTGTATAGTTTGTTCGTAATGTGAACTTCTGTGAACTTCCTTATCTTCAAACATATTTTGCCACTAACAGCTTGGATATGTGTGAACTTTTGTTTGTGAACCGCTGTGAACCTTAAAAATGTAATAAGATATGATTAATTAGTGTGTGAACCTTTGTGACCTTAACTCTAGCGTTTTTTCATGCGAACCCTGTTGACGCGAACCTATGTGAACTTCTGACATTTGTTATGAAGCATCCTTAAAAACATATGTGAACATGTGCGTGTGAACTTCTGTTTTAGTAGTGAAGTGTGCTGGAAACTTATGTGAACTGGTGCTTGTGCACTTATGTGAACTTCCGATTTTTTGTGATGAAGTCTTATCGAGCTCATATGTGAAATCGAATATGTGAACTTATGTGAACTTTGGAAATGATTTTTGAATATGTTGAATCCCCTTCCGTGAACTTTAAGTATGTGAACCTTAATGAACGTTAATAACAATAACTAGTGAAAAAATAGAAACTGATAGATAAAATCACGATTGACAAAACTGAAACAATGTTGTGATTTTGAAGAATTAATTCAAACTGTAATCAATAAGGATAAATTTGGTTAGATTTGAGAATTTGAATTGAGTGAGATTTTAGGAGTGGTTAGATTTGAGAATTTGAATTGAGAGAGATTTTAGGAGTGGAAATCACGTGGATTGATTTTCAGTTATTTATAACTTGGCTATTTTTTAAATAAAGATTGTTTGGATTGTCATATTTTCAATTAACAAAGGTAGTGATCATTTTCTCAATATGCAAACCTTATGTATAAGGTTTGTTAAATTTTCCCTAGTGAGAATGATGATATGGGTATGGCTACACCGAGGGCTGACTCGGTGAATGGACCAGAGGCGGGGCCTGCTCCTATATCAATGAGTGTATTAAGTTGGAACTGTCGAGGCTTGGGCAGACCCTGGACAGTTCAGGAATTAACGGACCTAGTCCATGTTAATAAGCCCAAAGTGGTGTTTCTTTGTGAGACCCACTGCACTAAAAATAGGCTGGAAGGCCTTCGAATAAAGATGGGTATGAAAGGGTTCTTTGCAGTTGATAGTGTGGGAAAGAGTGGAGGGCTGGGCTTGTTTTGGAAGGTGGAAAATGAGGTTTCTGTTCTGGGATATTCATCACGTTATATTGACGTGGAAGTCAGAGAAGCAAGTGCAAAAAAGTGGAGACTCACTTGTTTTTATGGTGAGCCAGACCAAAGGAAGAGATTAGCATAGTGGGATTCACTAAAGTCGCTGGCAGGGAAGTCAGGGCTACCATGGATTTGTATAGGTGACTTCAATGACCTACGTTTTGCTAATGAGAAGTGGGGAGGACGTGCCTATCCAGAAAGATTGATGGCAGGTTTCAACAAAGTTGTGCTTCATTGTGGGTTTGATGATCTAGCAGTAAGGAAAGGGACTACCCATGGGAAAGAGGCAGAGGAGGTCCAGGGTGGATCTGGGAAAAACTAGACCGGGCATTTTTTGACAAGGCTTGGGTTTCCTTGTTTCCAAATTATCAGGTATCTTCTCTATCTACAATCTCCTCTGATCATACTGCCTTATTTCTTGTTTTTGCTAGCAAAACCGTCAAGAAAATGATAGCCATGTATAAGTTTGAAAATACGTGGCTGTTGGAGGGGGACTGCAAACAGGTTGTTGAAAGCGCATGGAGTGAGGAACCAGGTTTGAATGTGGTGGAAAAAATTAAGAAGTGTGGGTATAGGTTGGAGGGCGAGAAAAGTTTCATGGTTTGGTTGATAAAATTGAAAAGAAGAGACATTTAATGGAAGTTTGGAGTAATGGCACAATTTGAGATGTGTCGGGAAACATAAGGAAGTAACTCGGGAGTACATACGGCTGCTTAAACAGAAGGAAGTGTATTCGAGACAGAGGTCAAAGATACACTGGCTGAAAGAGGGGATCAAAACACAAAGTTTTTCACAATCGAGCTTCTGTAAGGAGGCAGGAAAGTGTAATTGAGAAGCTGAGGGGTGATAACAGAAACTGGTGTGGGTGTGGTACAGGGTTGGAGGAGCTAATTATGAATTATTTTACTGAATTTTTTCAAAGCAGGTGCAGTGGTGGTGATGAGATTTATAACTGCATTCGTTAGAAAAATTTAGCAGAGTAGAATATAGCTCTTACAGCCCCTTTTACTGTTGGTGAGTTCAAGTCGAGTTTATTCTCTATGGATCTGAATAAGCCTCCTGGGATTGATGGAATGAACCCAGCATTCTATCAACGATTTTGGTATGTGGTGGGGAATGATGTTGTTAGTGAATGTCTTCGCATTCTTAATAGTGGAGAGCTTCCATGTTCACTAAATGAGACTAATATAGTCTTAATCCCAAAAAAAGATTCGCTACAAAGGATAACAGATTAGAGACCCATAGCATTATGCAATGTACTCTACAAGATTATTGCTAAAACATTAGCAAATCGGCTGAGAGTATTGCTTGGCATTGTAATCTCAGAGTCATAGAGCGCGTTTATGTCGGGGAGGCTGATACAGATAATATCTTGATGCAGCAGAAATAAATTGAGCACAAACGTTACTCAAGAAATCAGAAATGCAGGAGAAATAATGCTCCAAAGTTAAGAACAAATTTGTAATATGGGAATAATAATCTTTACTGCTGCTACAAATGTATTTATCGGCTTGAGACATAATGCTTTTAGAAGTCCAATACTACTATAATTCTAACTAAACTGAAAGTATACTAGGAATAGAAAATAAATCAAACTAAAATATCAACTAACACTCCTGGTTCCAGTGAACTTGTGAAGGTTGTCATCCACCTCATGCGCTTGTCATTTGGTCCTGTTCACGCCAGCAAGTTCATAAAACTGATGCCCTATCATTCCCCCTTCTTGCGAGGAACTCAACCTCGAGTGAGGGTTACTGTAGCCTAGCTCCATGTCCGGTTTGTAGGGGAACAGATCAGCAACATTAAAAGTGGATGAAATATTACCCATCCACAATGGCAAATCAATAACGTAGGCATTGTCATTGATTCTTCTAAGGACTTTGAAAGGGCCATATTTCTTCTGCTGTAATTTATGGTGACCTCCAGCAAGCCTTCTCTTGTTGATGAAAACCATAACGTCATCGCCCTTTTCAAACATTTGCTTCCTCCGATGGACATCCACCTTGGACTTGTACCTCTCATTAGCTTCTTTAATCTGTTGCTTAACTCCAGCGTGCACTTCTGTTACTTCCTTAGCTAGCTTTGCTGCACTGGCTGACTTATTCTCAGTCTTTGGAATTTGCACCATATCCAGCGCAAGGTTGGGTTCCTTTGTGTAAACAAATCGATTGACCGCATTGTTATATGCAAACTCAGCTTGTGCTACTAGGAAGTCCTAACTCTTTCGTTTTTCTCTACAAAAGCATCGTATCATATTCCCCAGCGTGCGATTCATCACTTCGATTTGCCCATCAGTTTGCGGATGGGCAGTGCTACTGAACTTTAAAGATGAATCGAACAACCCCCACAACATCCTCCAAAAGTGGCTCAAACACTTCGTGTCTCGGTCGGATGTAATGGATTTGGGAACACCATGAAGCCTTACTACTTCGCGGAAAAATAAGTTAGCGATAATAGTGGCATCCGAAGTCTTCTTGCAAGGAAAAAAATGAGCCATCTTCGAGAATCTGTCGATAACCACAAAAATGGAATCCATACCTCGCTGTGTCCGAGGCAACCCCAGAATGAAGTCCATTGACAGGTCTTCCCAAATATTCTCTGGCATCGGTAAAGGCATGTACAACCCCTTATTGGATTCATGTCCTTTGGATGTCTGACACACGTAGCATCATTCTACAATGGACACGAGCATGCATTTCGACGACTTAAAGCATCCGCAAGAGTATTAGCTTTTCCAGACTTGTGAAGGATTTTGTACGGGAACTTGTCAATAAAAGTTGTCCAGCGAGCATGCATTTTGCTCTGTAATTGTTTCTGGCTGTTCAAGTATTTCAAAGCTTGGTGATCGGTGTACATGGTGAATTCCTTACCAATCAAATAATGCTCCTATACCTTCAAGGCCCTCACAACTACATAAAATTCTTTCTCATATGTAGTCCATTTTTTCCTGGCTTCGCTCAATTTCTCACTATAAAAGGCCACTGGCTTCTTCTCTTGCGGTAACACAGCACCAATTCCCACTCCACTAGCATCGCAATCTACCTCAAACAATTTATTAAAATCTAGCAAGGCTAAAACAGGTGCCGAACATAGCTTTTCTTTGATGAGGGAAAAACTTTGCTCTTGATCTTCACCCCAAACGAACCCATTCTTTTTCAGACATGTCGTCAATGGTGCAGTAATGTTGCGGAAATTCCTAATAAACCTTCTAAAAAAGGTAGCTAAGCCTTGGAAACTACGGACGTCACGTGTGTTTCTCGGAGTAGGCCACTCCCTAATCACATGCACCTTTTCTTCATCCACCTTAATTCCCTCCTTTCCTCAGACAAACCCAAGGAAGAATAGCTGATCTTCCATGAAGGTACACTTTGGAAGGTTCACATACATCTTATTTTCTCGTAGTACCGTGAGGACCTGTTGGAGATGGTTCACGTGTTCCTCTTGGGTCCAGTTAAAAACCAAGATATCATCAAAATACAGCACCACAAACTTACCCAAAAAAGGCTTTAGAATATGATTCATGACTTGCATAAAAGTGCTTGGGGCATTTGAGAGTCCAAATGGCATAACTAGCCACTCATATAATCCATCGTGTGTCTTGAAAGTTGTCTTCCATTCATCCCCTGGATGAATACGGATTTGGTGGTATCCGCTTCGCAAATTAATCTTTGAAAATAAAGTCGCTCTGCTCAGTTGATCAAGCATATCCTCCAATCTGGGAATGGGGAATTTATAGCCAATGGTGATTTTATTGATACCTTGACTGTCAACGTACATTCGCCAACTTCCGTCCTTCTTAGGTATCAATAACGCGGGTACCGCGTAGGGACTTTTGCTCTCCCAAATTCGAATTAGCTCCTCCACCTTTTCTTTCAAAATTTTGTTCTCCTTGGGGCTCATGCGACTCGCTCCCAGAATTATGTCGATGTGATGTTGAATATCCCTCATCGGGGGTAGTTCTCCGGGCAACTCACTCGGCGCCACATCTTCAAAACTGTGTAGTAGTTCAGCAACTTCAGGATGCAGTTTTGGTCGACATCGTTTGGCAGACTGTTCTCCTTTTATGACCAGCAGTTGCACTTCCTTTGATTCCTTCATGGCATTGAGAAATTGCATCGTATCATTTTCAAGCCAGAAAACAGAGGCTTTGACCCCTTTGAGTGCGTCGGCTCTCTCCTTCAAAGGCCCAGCTTATATTTAGTGCCATCTTTAACGATCTGGTATGTGTTATGCCACAACAGATCAGTGGCATTCATGTCGTGCTGCCATGGTCTGCCTAGTAGTAATTCACACGCATCCATATCTACAATATCATAATAATGTTCATCAGAGTATTTGCCAAATTGAAAAAGGTAACTTGCACCGTTCATGGACTCGAATCTCTCCAACTTTGGTGATCCACCTGATATTATATGGTTCTGTATGTGGTACTGGTGTTAGCTTCAATTTTTGAACAGCCTTATGACTAATAATGTTCTCTTGACTTCCACCATCTATGACCACATCACATAAGTGGCCTTGGATCATGCACCACGCACGGAACAATTTATGTCGCTGCGAGTTATTGGGTTCTTTTAGAGAGACCATGGTCCTTCGTATAACACCCACAAGCTCTTCCTCTTCATCATCATATTCCTCATCATCTTCTTTCAGAACACATTCCTCGCCTTTGCTTTCAGCCTCCTCATGTTTGACTATATTGACAGACTTTCTTTTGGGACACTCATTGGACCGATGCCCCTGCTCTTTGCACCTAAAGCATTTGATCGGCATAGGTTTTGCGTAGGGATTACTGCTTCGATTTGACGCCACTACTGGTTTGGTAGAGGGAGTCCCAGCATTGGTGCAAGATGCTGTCTGTCCTGCGTGGGAGATTCGTGTCCCATCTATACTGGCAACGGCTTTTCCTTTGTCGCCATATGGCTTCTCATTGTATCCCTATTTTTTGAACTCCATGGGTCTTTTGTTGAGCCACAAATCAGGCTTCATTGCCAAATTTCTAGCTTCATGGACGTTAAGAGCTGTCTGGATTCCAATTCTTTCTAGGATAATTGGTTTCAAACCACGCAAATAACGTGTCGCCTGTTGCTGCTCACTTTCGCCTAAGTTGTTGCGAACGAAAAACCTCAGAAATTCCACTGTGTATGAATGAATACTTATGCTTCCCTATATGCAATTACAATAGGCATCAAATAAATATTGCTCATAATCAGGAGGTAAAAACCGACCTCGTAACAAGTGTTTCATTCTTCTACAAGTTGTCACGGGTTGCCTTCCCTCTCGCCTTCTTGTTTCCTTCAATTGAGCCCACCATAATGCGGCACCTCCTTTGAGTCGATATGCAACTAATTTGACCTTCCTATCATCTGCTATTTCAGCATAGTCGAAAAATCTTTCAACTTCTTCTAACCAATCTAGGAAAGCTTCTATGTCAAGATCGCCATTGAAAGCCGAAATATCAGCCTTTAGTTTGAATTCCTTTGTCCTCTCGTCACGTAGCGGTTGCCTCCGAACAGCTAGCTCTTCTTCCTCGCTGGAATCACTGTAATTGACGGGTGGTGGGAGTCTTTGTCTCCTTATAGGAGCGGCTGCCCTCTCATCTCGAGCTTCTACAGCAGGTTGGTTAATGTGTAATCCTTGTTGTAGCTGGGTTGTGATGGTTGCAAGTTGTTGTTGGATTTGCCGGATAGATTCCCATACGGTAGGGAGATCCCGTTGAACGTCGTCATTCGGGTTTTGTGCCATTATCAAATAGAACAAGCCTGGGAAAATTCCAAGCTCTGATACCACCTGACGTAGCGAAAATAAATTGAGCACAAACATTACTCAAGAAATCAGAAATGCACAAGAAATAATGCTCCAAAGTTAAAAACAAATTTGTAATCTGGGAATAATAATCTTTACTGCTGCTACAATTGTATTTATAGGCTTGAGACATAATGCTTTTAGAAGTCCAATACTACTATAATTCTAACTAAACTGAAAGTATACTAGGAATAGAAAATAAATCAAACTAAAATATCAACTAACACTCCTGATTCCAGTGAACTTGTGAAGGTTGTCATCCACCCCATACGCCTGTCGTCTGGTCTTGTTCATGCCAGCAACTTCATAAAACTGATGCCTCATCATATGTTAATCACCTCGGAGGTCTTACATTTCCTAAAACGGAAGCGGCAAGGTAAATTTGGAGTGGTTGCACTAAAGGTCGATATGAGTAAAACATATGACAGAATGGAATGGTCATACTTGGAGAGAGTGATGCAAGCAATGGAGTTTGATGAAAAATGGATCCGGTGGATAATGATGTGTGTTTCATCTGTTCGTACCAAGTGGTGGTCGGGGACGAAGTTTTGGGCCCTATTTTTCAACAACGAGGTTTGCGGCATGAAGACCTTTTGTCTCCATATTTATTCATTTTGGGAGCTGAAGGTTTATTTGCTTTGCTAAGAGATAGAGAGAGGAGGAAGATAGTACATGGGTGCAAAGTCGCTTCTGCAGCACCTTATTTAACTCATTTGTTCTTTACAAACAACTGCTTTCTGTTTTGGAGAGCAACATGTACACAAGCCCAAGAAGTGAAGGAGATTCTGGGTAGATATGAAGAGGCGTCTGGACAGCAGATTAATTTTGTTAAGTCTTCTTTATCTTTTAGCAAAAACACGGATATGAGGGTGAAATTGAACATCTGTCAATTGTTGGGTATTTCGGAGGCTAACGAGAATGAGAAGTATCTTGGAGTTCCAAGCACGATGGGACGCAATAAAAATCCATGTTTGCCTATATGACTGATCGGATTGAAAGAAGATTGCAAGGGTGGGGAAGTCATATGCTCTCTAAAGCGGGCAAGGAAGTATTACTGAAAGCAGTAGTGCAAGCCATGTCGAATTATTTAATGAGTGTGTATCTCCTCCTGAAGGATCAATGCGTAGAGCTGGAAAGAATCATGAATTCTTTTTGGTGGGGTAGTGGAAAGGAGAATAGAGGTGTGAGGTGGCAAGCTTTGGATCGGTTGTGTAAACCAAAAGCGGCCGGAGGGATGGGTTTTGGCGGGTACATGAGTTTAATTTAGCACTTATCACTAAACGGGGCTGGAGGATTATAACTGGAGTCACCGTTACCTTAGGTTTATAGAGCCCGGTACTTTCCAAACTCTTCTTTTTTGGATGCCAAACTCAGCAACTCGCCAAGCTATTTATGGAATGGTATCTTGAAGACACTACCACTGTTAAGAAAGGGAAGTATAAGGGTCATTAGTGATGGGGCTTCTACTTGGGTTTTTCAAGACCCTTCAATCATGGGTGGGGAGAGCGGGTTTACGAGTGTTTTTCCGTTAGAGAACCAAATGGAAATGAGAGTGAAGGATCTGTTTAGAGAGGAGGAAAAGGAGTGGGATGTCTTGAAATTATGTAGCATTTTACCAGAGTCAGAGAGGGACCATATTGATGCAATGCCATTGTTTGTAAGGAATGTTGGTGATAGGTGGAGTTGGAATTTTGAAAGAGGAGGCGGTTCACAGTGAAGAGCAACTACAAATGCCTCACATATATTACTCCCTTAGCCATGGCTCAGCAAAGTAAGTTAGTTTGGGGGAGGTTGTGGAGAGTTAATGTTTCTCCAAAAGTGTGTAATTTAGGCTGGAGGCTGTGTCAAATTGCCTTCCTACATGTGCTGCATTAAGAACTAAGCATGTCGATATTATGGATGAATGTTTTTGGTGCCAGCGCTGTTCGAAAGATGCTGATCATGTTTTCCTTAATTGTCCTGAGGCGCAAGGTGTGGGAAATGTTTGGTTTTGAGTTGGTCAGTGGAGGGACTGTGGATTGGATTGATAAACAACTGGGTCAGGTGGTGGGAAGAAATAGAGAATTGGTGTTGTGTATTTATCGGGGGTTGTTGAAAAAGAGAAATGAGTGGCTATGGAAGAAGAAGGAAATGTCTGATGGGGAGCTTGCTAACATTATTAGTTGTATGTTTTTGCAGTGGCACAACAGGAACATAACCTTCCATGAGTGGTGGCCAAATAGGCTAGCGAGGAACCTACATGGCAGAAGCCACAAAGCTGCTTTACAAATATAAATTGTGATGCGGCAAGTTCAATCACGAGGCATTCAAGCTCTTGGGCGTGCGTTCGAAGGGATGAGTGAGGAATTTTCATTGGAGCTAGGAGTGCCAAGTTTAATACTGCTGTGGATCCTCTGCTAATGGAAGCAATTGCTGTGAAGGAAGCTTTGGTGTGGTGCAAGTCAGGTGGGCTATCACGAGTCCAGATGTTAGTATACTTGTTGTATAGGCCTCTGGGCCTCGGTACTTGAATATGGTATATGATGAAGATATATAAATGCATGAGCTATAAACATGCATATTAATTCTGATGCCTATTGTTACACATCATATCATTCTCTCTCTCCTCTTCTCTCCTCTTTCTCGAACTCCCGATACCCTCTATACCCTAAGTTAGATTACCCGACTTGATGGTATCAGAGCGGGAGTCTAAACTGATAGATCGTCTCTACACATAAAACCTTACCTATCGACACCTAAATTGTAGGATCTAGTTCAGGAAATTGAAAATTCCCAAATTTTGTCTCGCGAAAACCTTAACTTCTGTTTTGAGGCTATTTTCTCGTACGATTCTTTGTAGGAGGTTAAAATGGCCTATCAAGATGTAATGGAAGAATCTGGGGCAGAGATCATAACAGACGTTATGTGCCAAGGATAGAGGATGACATGTTTTTCCTTCAAAGCTCGGATCACCCAGGTATGATTTTGACTACAATAGCTCTTACTGAGTCTAACTATTTGCAATGGAAAGCTACTCTTGAAATGGCTTTGACCGCAAAGCTCAAATTAGGGTTTGTCAATAGAAAAATACCTAAGCCTACTGACACTGGTGATAATTTTGCTTTGTGGTTAAGGGTGGATCAGATGGTTAAATCTTGGATAATAAACACCTTAAGCAAGGGTTTAGCAGGCTCTTCTTTACATGCTAGGTCTGCACATGCTTTGTGGACAGATCTTCGTGAATGTTTTAGCGTTAGCTATGGTCCGATGATTTTCAAGTTACAACGAGACATCAATAACTTCACTCAGGGTAGCCTTACTATTACGATGTATCATTCCCAATTGAAAGAGAAATGGGACGAGTTAGAATGCTTGGTTCCAGCTCCTTATTGTTCCTGTGGATTGTGCACCTGTAATGTCACAGCTAAAGTTAATGACTGTGAAAATAGGGTAAAGATTATACAATTTCTGATGGTATTGAATGATACCTATGATGCTATTCAAGATCAGATACTTCTTATTGATCCTATACCTTCAGTTTCCAAAACTTACTCATGTTGCTCCGTGTCGAGAAGCAATATAATTCTGTTCCAAGCATATTACAGGATCGTACTGCTTTCTTTGTTAAGAACTCTGGTTTTTGTGCTGGAGGGCAGAATAGTACACACTATTCAGCAACCAGCAAGAAGGATAAGGGTCCCCGATATTATGATTACTGTAAGAAGGTTAACCATAATCGAGATACCTGCTTCAAACTCCATGGAGAACCTGAATGGTTCAAGAATAAGCAGAAGGAGAAACGAAAAAATGCCCCCAGTACCACCTATGTGCATAATGTTGGGACTGATTCTTTTAATACACCTTTGGATGTCTTTGATGCAAGTGATAATAAGGAGAATGCCCCTGTCACTATATTTGATCTGGCTAGTGTTCTGAAGGTAGAGTTCGCTAAGTTGCTGAATGCTCATGGGATTGGTGCCATTTCCTCTGGCGGAGTAGGTATCTCCTAGAAACCTCAACAGAAAGTTCATTTCGTTCAGACCAAATCTTTCCCACCTGAATTTGCAGGTTTGTTATCTCAATCTGATTCTTTACTTGCTTGCCCATTAACTGGTTTTACACATGATTGGATTATAGATATGGGTGCCACTAGCCACATGTACTGCATTCGTGCTTTGTTTCGTACTTTAACTCGTTTATCTAGACCTATTTCTTAGACAGTGCCTGATGGGTCTGATATTTCCATATAATATTCAGGGTCGGTTTGCTTGTCTTCAAGCCTGACCTTGTATAACACTCTATATACTTTGCAATTTCAGTATAATCTAATTTCCGTGTCTCAGCTATTTGTCCAAAACCACCTCAATGTCATATTTACCCAAACTGAGTGTCATCTGCAGGACCTCAAGACTGATTCTGTCATACCGTTTGGAAAGTCTGCTGGGAATCTCTATTTCTTGGATAAAACTTATATGTCTTCACGAGTTGGTCTACACACCCACTCTCCTGCTGTACTCTGTTCTGTTAAGAAGACTTGTGATTTTTCTATTTGGCATGCTTGTATGGGTCACCCCTCTAATGAAGCTCTTACTCATTTGAACGTTACTATAATTAAACCCTCTGAATCCTCATGTGATGTTTGTTCTAGGGCTAAACAAACTCGTTGGTCCTTTCCCCTTAGTCTTACCAAATGTACAACACCATTTGAACTTCTTCATATGGATCTGTGGGGTCCGTATCATAAATCTACATATTCTGGCTGTCGTTACATTCTAACCATAGTGGATGATTATACTCGAACATTATGGACATACCTTTTTCTAGATAAGACTATTGTGTTTTCAACCATTCAAGGCTACATTGCCTACATTCACAACCACTTTCCTCACACCATCAAAACCATCCGAACTGATAATGGTACTAAGTTTATCAACCATAGAACACTTAACCTATTCTGTACTCTGAGGATCCAGCACCAAAAGTCTTGTGTCTATACTCCTCAACAAAATGGTATTGTTGAGCATAAACATCGTCATTTGCTTTGTGTTGCTAGGGCCCTTATGTTCCAGTCTCATTTACCACAAAAATTTTAGGGGAATAACATCCTTATGGCCACTCATCTGATAAATTGCCTTCCCACAAGCGTACTTGATTAGAAAACACCCTATGAGATGCTTTATAATGTTGCTCCTGATCTATCTTGCCTTCGGGTATTTGGGTGTTTGGGTTATTCCACAGTTACTAAACCCCAACATAATAAGTTTGCATCCAGGGCATATTGATGTGTGTTTCTTGGTTATGTAGTTGGGGAAAGTCTTATAAACTCTACAATCTGGATACTCATCAAGTGTTTAGCTCCAGGGATGTACAGTTCTATGAACATTGCTATCCTTTTCAGACAGATACTACATTATACGATCAGTCACCATCTATGCCCATTTTTGTTGGGGAAGATGGTGGGCATGATCCTCTGGCATATGATGATTTTGTACTTGATGCCCCTGCTTCTGTTGCTCCTACTTTTGAGAATCCTCTAGCATATGATGAAACTGTTTCTGATGCCCCAATGACACCTTCTGTTCCTGCAGTGACTCTCCATACTAGTACGCGTGCTCAAAAACCACCTTCTTGGTTGTCTAATTATGTCACATGTGTTAGTCCTTCTTATCCTCCCATCTCTTGCTCCTTAGATAGAGCTCATTTGGGATAATACCCTCTGCCTTCATTCTCTTTCCCTTCAGTGGTAGCTCCTACTGCTAATGCCAATCACTATATTCATTCTGTGGCTGGCCCCTCTTGTCCAACTAGTTATCGTCAAGCTTGTAATGATCCTATTTGGGTAGCATCCATGCAAGAAGAGCTTCAGGCTCTTAAAAAGAATGATACTTGGAGCATAGTCGATATACCAGCTGGTAAAAATGTGGTGGGGAGTGACTGGAAATACAAGATTAAGTTTAACCCTAATGGTAGCATCCATAAGTACAAGTCAAGGCTTGTTGCCCAGGATTTCGCACAAAAGGAGGCCATTGACTATCATGAGAGTTTCTCACATGTGGCTAAGTGGTCCAGCATACGTTTTCTAATACATTTGGCTACTGTAAATCACTGGCCCCTCCATCAAATAGACATTAATAATGCTTTTTTACATGGTTTTTACACGAGGAGATCTACATGCGACCTCCTCCTGGGTATTCTAAGGGTGCTCCAGGCCAGGTATGCAAGTTACATCGTTCTTTATATAGGTTAAAACAGGCTTCTCGGGAATGGCATACGGAGTTTTGTTCTGAACATCTTGATTACAAGTTTGCACGATCTGGGCATGATTATTGTGTTTTTGTGAGACGTGTTGGCTCTGATTTTTTTGGCCCTATTAGTGTATGTTGAGGATGTGCTTATTCCAGGTACATCTGTTGATTTGATTTCTGACCTGAAGGGCTATCTGGATAGACTTTTCACAATCAATGATATGGGTTTAGTTCGGTACTTCCTTGGTGTTGAAATTTCACGTTCTGCTACAGGCACTTTCATGTCCCAAAGTAAGTATGTTCTGGACCTACTCTTGGAGGCAGGGTTATCTGGTTGCAAACCTGACCCGCTGCCTCTCCCACCTGGTACTACTATGGGCTCTTTATCAGGGACTCCGCTTCCTGATCCCGATAGATACAAGCATTTGTTGGGCAAGTTATTGTATCTAAATTTCATGCGTCCTGACATTTCTTATGCTGTTAATACTCTTAGTCAGTTTGTTTCTGCTCCTACTACTAACCATTAGGAGCTTGCCTTACATGTGCTGCGGTATCTTAAAAGGACTATCCACTATGGGTTGTTCTATAATGCTAGTTCTGACTCTGCTTTGCATGCTTATTCAGATGCAGATTGGGCAAAGTGCCCAGACTCTCGTAGCTCTGTTTCTAGGTTCTGCATTTTTCTGGGTTCCAACTTGATCTCATGGCATTGTAAGAAGCGAGTCACTGTTGCTCGCTGCTCCGCTGAAGCTGAATATTGGAGTCTTGCTTCCACTGTTTGTGAGCTTTTATGGACTTCTTATCTGCTTTCTGATTTGCAGGTTCCTCTCTCGTTGCCAGTGCCTCTTCATTGCGACAGTCAGGCTGCGATACACATTTCTCGCAACCCTGTCTTCCATGAACGCACCAAACACATTGAAATCGATTATCACTTAGTTCGGCAACATACTGTTTCAGGTTTTCTTGCTCCTACTTTATGTCTGTCTCACTTGAACTTGGCAGACATTTTTACCAAATGTTTACCAAGTTCCTAGTTTACTATCATTCTTTCCAAGTTGAATCTTCTCCTGGCTTCAACTTGAGGAGGGGTTGTTAGTATACCTGTTATATGGGCCTCTGGGCTTCGGTACTTCAATATGGCATATGATGAAGATATATAAATGCATGAGCTATAAACATGCATATTAATTCTGATGCCTATTGTTACACATCAAATCATTCTCTCTCTCCTGTTATCTCCTCTTTCTTGAACTCTCGATACCCTCTATACCCTAAGTCAGATTACCCGACTTGACCAGATCGAAACTGATTCTGAGATAGTATGGCATTCCATCTCAGAGAATTATTTGGAAGATTATGCTTTTGGTCTAGTTATTCAAGATTGCAAATTTTTTATCGCGCTTTGTACTAATGTTAGCATTCATCATGTTAGGAGATCAACGAATCGTGTTGCTCACTGTTTAGCAAAAGCATCTGATTCTATGTCTGGCTCTAATGAATGGGGGAGTGATCCTCCTTCATGCATCATTTCTGCTTTGTCGTTGGATTTTTACAGTTAATGAAGTTTATTTTGCATCATAAAACGTTAGCAAAAATTAAATTAAGTAACAACATCAAAAAGCTTAAGAACAAGAAAAGAAGTAAAAGAGTTATGAAGGTAAGAAATACCTAAGGTTATTAGTGCATATATAGAGAAAGATTTGAAGGTAAACAATTGTTTACACAAAGAATTAGCCAAAGATCATATTATGGAAGCTAGACACCAAGTAATAAATCTAGGATATGACCAAGAAAATTAAAAAACTTTCAGCCCCTGACTCTATTTATCTTCGTTTCAACTCCCAATTTATAGTTTACTTTTCCAGTGTCTAATCTACATTTTTCAACCACTCTCCGTTGGAAAACTTTCTCGATCCTTGGCCGTGTTCTCTGGTCACTGACCATATTTTCTACTGTCTCAGCATCTATTTCAGCTCCCAGTTCGCAGTCAATCTACATTTTCTGCAGTTGTCCCCTGGAAAGAACATTCGGCTCTTGACCTCAATTGTCGTCTTCTTAGTTTTCTACTCTCTTTTAATTTTCTGTTGTTTATTTCCATTTCCCAGTACTTTATTTTCATGTTCTGCAATTGTTATCAAAATGTAAGCCTCCACTCTTAGAGTTTTCAAGCAACAAAAAGTGATTATCAAAATAATCTATACTGATAAATCATCAAATCACAAACCCTTAACTTCTTACTACTGGAGTTGGCTCCAGCCCTAGAAAATAGTCTGTGACATATACAGTACAAAAGTACAAACAGAACATTCATATGTCTCATGAAGTTTCTCAAATCGGCTAACTTTATCTAATAGACAATACAATCAACACATTCCAAAGCCTAATTATACTATCAAATGTTTCAAATTTTCAGTAAATTCTTGTTCTTTAAACGTTACAGAATCAAAATAAAATGCAAAAACAACCTTTAAGTGCCACAAGAAACACCATAATGTACTTCAAAAGCGTGTTCTTAATAACAGAAGCAATAACCTGACTAGAAAAATCACAAGTTCTAGAAAACACTTTAGTCCAAGCCTTCTTCCCTTTCTCAAACCGTGAATACGAAGCCTCTGTTTTAAACACAATAAGTAGAGCCAAAGCTGGAGCAGTAAGCTGACAAGGCAAAGAACTAGCCTTAAAAGGTCAACCACTTAAAAGGAAAACACTTCAACATTACATTGCCTACAGTGGAAAAGATGAAAACGAAAATACTGTAATATGACACATCCTTGAAAAGAAAAACTTATTCTTAACACTAAGGCATCATGGGTTGTTTGCTTATGCACTCTAACTACTCTTCCTTGTGCATTCCTGCAATTCTTGTAACATGTAAGTTCTTTCGGTTCAACTTTTTAATTTTGGACATAAAAGAGAGTACAATTTAACACTATTAAGTCATCAAGGTGGAAAAAATGCAAGGCTAAGCATAGTATTTACCCTCACTTTGCTGCATTCTTGTTCTACATCTTCTGCCACCACTAGAGCTATCAACAAAATCATTTTTGATCAACTGTAGTTTTATAATGACATCCTTCATATTCATTCTATTTTTGGGTGATTCAACTGTACAAGCAACCCCAGTTTAAAAAATAGCGAGTAAACACTTGTGCATACTTGGTCCCACTTCTGAAATGTTGCCATTGTTCATCCCTTCATCCTCCGCTATTAATTCGTTTGCATCATATAGTTCAGTTGCTACTTCTACAGATGCATCTCTATGAAGAAATATTGGGTCTATGATCTGTAGAAGTCTTACTGGCAGAGCTTCCTTTACGAATCCATGAAGATCCAATCTGTCTCTGAACATTTCATCAGTTGGTTTTCTTCCTGAGAACATCTCCAACAGAAGTATCCCATAACTATAAATATCCCCTTTTTTGATGCAGTAGCACCAATTCCATACTCTGAAATTTATAACAGTAATGTTTAGTTCTATGATAAAAAATTAACTAAGAATAAGTCTTGCACTCTATTTGATTAATCAACTATGGTAGAGACATTAGGTTAAGTTCTAGGAGTTGAGAGATGCATTTACCTGGAGCAGCATATCCGACGGTTCCTTTATTTTCAATCGTGCTTGTTTCACCCAGTGATGGTTCATTACTTGTGGAGAAAAGCTTTGCCAATCCAAAGTCGCTTAGATGCGCAACCATGTCTTCATCAAGAATAATATTATTAGGCTTCAGATCACAATGAATGATCGGTACTTCACAAAGATCATGAAGATAGTGCAACACAAATGCAATGTCAATTGAAATATTCAGTCGCTGAAGAAAATTTAGACTTCTTGAATTGCCTTTGCAGGCAAAACTTGGTCACAACCACTTCTCCAAACTCCCGTTCATCAGGAATTCATAAACCAAAGCTTTGAACTTATTATGTTTGTAATCAATGGTGGAGCAATAAGTTAAAATCTTGACAAGATTCCTATGCCTGATGGTTGCTGTCGAAACCAACAAATATAAATTACCCTTCTCTGATTTTCTTACTGTAGCGTAGCGAGTAAGGGTCGAATCTACAGAGATTAGTAAAATCGCTATTTGAACACAACAAAATAAAATTTGTTAACGTTTCAATTTAAAGAAGAATTCAATTACAACAAGTAGGAAATGCAATAATAAAATTTCAGTAAAAAGATATCTAGTTGAGATGATCCGCATAATCCAATATTGATCCTCGACACTACAAATACGCTTTATTAATTCAAACAAGATTAGTTATAAGCATTGGCAAACGCTCGTACGCTCAATCTCTACTCAATTTATCGGTGAACTCGAGACAACTCGATAGCACACTTCCCTAGTTAACAAATCAACTCCAAGACACCTTGATAAATTGTATTTGCAACCGCATGAATAATTATAG
>CANYCX014016399.1:0-11292 GCA_948193385.1 Breynia disticha f. nivosa
GGTTTTTAATTGAGTTAAAGTTGTCGATTTGTTCCGTTCATTCGGTTTGATCGGAATATTTTTTTAGTTTTATTAAATGCCTTTTACCTATTTTAAAGTTTTTAGTTGTTTTTTTGTTTTATTCAATTGCAACTTACCTATTCTATTTTAAGTTTAGATTAATATTGAATTAAAATTTAAATAAAAACTCTACTTAATAATTTAAACCAAATAAATTAACATATTAAAAAATATATTTTTTCAAATTTTTAAAAAAATTTTGGTTTGTTTGATTTGTCCAATTTGTTCTGTTTTCAAAAATCAAAACCAAAGTCAAATTGAATAACTAAATAAATCGATTAATAAATAAAAAAACCAACTAATAAAACCGATTAAACCATATAAATAGAACAAAGTAAATAAAAAAATTTAAATTCAATTGAGTTAGATTTGGTTATGAAAACTCCTAGCTTGGGTTGCTTCTCCTGACCATAGGCATAGTGGACACCACAGTAACATTGCATGTGGCGTCTGCTCCAAAAAGACTGAGGAAAATGAAACATTAGGAATTGAAATTGAAGTGTTGGGGCGGTCGAATATTCAACTTGCAGGCAGCTGTATGATTGATTATCTCTACAAACGGAAGACATCAGGCATGACGACTGAAGCCACCAAATAAAGTATCTCAACATTTACTTGTTCTTTTCTTCATAAATATTCATTCATTTATTCTCTCTACGCATCAAACACTCACATAGGCTACACCAAATTGCCCTCAAACTTGCATCTTCCTAGATTCCATAAAGCTTCGCCAATCGCATCAAAATCCTTTTATTTATGCTGATTTTTTTTTTATGAATCATTAATTTGTTCAATAAAAATAATTTTAATTTTATATAATTTACACATTTTAGTCAAATAATCAATCAACTTTTGAGTCTAAAGGACTCATTAAAAATTTACTCAACTTATACCTTTTTAATCTCTTCAACTTGAACCTCAACCATTAAATTTCTCACATTAATGTTTGAGGTTTAATGTCATGGATTAGTTCACATCTATAATTGATCAGTAGATGACTAAGAGAAAACGTACCGCAAAGGAATTCTCATACTTACTTGTCAAAACAATTAGTAATTCGTATGGAGTTATCTATGTAAGAAAAAAAAAATTTAAAATCTTTGTCATGCTGCAATTAAGACAAAAACAAGAGCATTTGAAAATAATTTTTGAGAAACTATTAGAATAGATATTTGGTGAATTATTGAATATTATTCAATAAAAAACATCGATGCGATTAATATAATTTGAATAAAGTCTAAGTTGATTATTTAAGGAGTTAAAAAAAAGTTGATTATTTAAGTGAAGCTTTTGTTTTTTGTATCATAATTAAGTGAAAGGCATGGTGTGACCCATTATTGTTGGAGGGGCAAGTAGAGTAGTTAGGATATGAATGCGAGGCCATCCACAATATTCACCTTGTCGTTGTGCAAATTGATTCTAATAGATTCCATACCCGTCCCCATCAAGTAGTGTAGTGTAGGATACCATTATTCTTGGATTCCTTACGTTATCATTTTGTCATCAATCAAAAAAGTAATTGATTTACAAAGATTTTTTTTTTTTTAGAGAAGAAGAAGAGTTGTTTTGATAATTTACAAAGACTTTGAATATGTGTTTTCATTATCTTAGCCCCACAAGTTTTGGTGGTGGCTAATTACGTTATCAAAAATAATTCTAATTTTGCACAATACCCTCATTTCTTACAATTAAAACTGTTTAATTAACATCTAATTTCTTACCAAACTTTCTATTTATTAATTTAATTTATTAGAATTTCTGTATTTATACATTTTTTTGTCTGAACTATGAGTATCCTGAGCACACCAGATTAATTCTCTTTCGAGCCGAGCAGACCACAAGGGCGACAAAACTCTCCAAACTGAGTTTTAAAGCAGCTGCGTACTAGGACTTAAACTCGAGACTCTGATTAAGTTAAAACAACCTCACGTCAGTTGATCTATGCGCTCGGCGGTTTGTATTTATGCATAACATCTCTATTTCACTTCTTTCCGATGAAAGATGATCACTTACTACACAAGAAAAGATACGGAAGATACAACTAACCTTCAACAGAAAAAGATTCAACCAACTAGTTAGAAATTATCAAAAAAAAAAAAGATAGAGAAGATACAACTAACCTTCAACAGAAAAAAAAAGATTCAACTAACTTGTTAGAAATATAAATGGGAAAGGAATCTTCCCACAAACAAATAAAAATTAGTGAGTTGTACTTTGACGTAACAACAACGAAAACAGCTGCCCAGGCCCTATATGCCCAATGCAATTCGTGTTGCTCTCCCTTTTTTTTTTTTTTTAAGAACAATTAGTGTTGCTCTCTTTAACCACGCAATTTGATTTCTGTTGTTATGTGGTGACGGCGGAAAACAACACAAAATATTCTCCATTAATATACAAATTACACTCCATGAATTATCCACCATAACAAAATTAATCGATCTTGACGAAACGTTTTCCATAATTTTAAATAGAAATATTATTCGAATTTCGTTATATAATTTATTTTCATTTGAAATGGTTTAGTTTTTGCATGGAATATTTCATCAACCAATAGTGTCCGCAATGGTTTAAAATTTAAAATAACACATTAAAAGTATGTCTGATTTTCATCAGAAGAGAAATTATAACAAAATTTGTTGGTAATATTTGAAAAATGTAAAATTTGTCCAAATTATTTTATTTTGAGATTTTTTTTTTAAAGTTCGACGGTGCCTCAACTTATAATTTTGTTTTATATATTACGGAAATTTCCCATGAAACTTGAAGTTAATTTTCGTTGAACTTCATCACAACACAGAGGAATTTAAAAACATGTCTAAACAAGATTTTACAAGAACATTCCATACAAATTAAAACCTAAAAATACTAAGGTTTTGATTGTTTTTTTGGTCTAATACTAAGGTTTTGATAATTACTTCTCAAAATCTTTTTGAATTCTGTAAGAATATCAACCAAGAAGAAATAACTGATTTCTTCCTCTACAGTCTCACACACATTCGAACGGAATTCAATCTAGACATAGCATTAGGTCCTTTCTCAATTGTCTTAAACAATTGATGAACATGGAAAGAAAGAAAAATACGTTTTCTTCCTCTTCCGTTATAAACTACACAATTTTAACTCAGAACACGCCGTTCTTATCCAAAATTCCCAACAAGAATGACATACATATATCCTTTGTGGATATTTTTCCAACTAAATTATCAGGTACAAATATAAACTTCTTGTCCATATCAAAATACCTTTCTTTCTTTTAATGAACGGTACCACAAAACCCGTCTCATCCAATACACCACTCCGTCATCTATAGAACTCACACTACTCGTGTCCACCGTCCAGATCATCTAAGTGGACCAATCACACCGATCTAAACCGTGAATTCCTTTGTGCCCCACAGAAAAAAGAAAGCGTCTACCATGCAAACCAATTATAAATAATAAACTTTAGTAAAAAAAATTATGAATAATAAACTCCTCACAACTAACGTTCGAACTATACACGCTACAAACACCATCATCAACCACCGATCATACCTCACCAGACATGACTCAAATAGCCGCTAGATTACTCCTCCCCCTCTTATTTATGTCTGCCGCGTGCGCCGTTTCCGCGAGGAAAGGTTTAGAAGAAGTTTTGAAGTTGCCGTCGGAGGAGGCGACGAAATTTTTCGGAGCTGGTAATGAGAATTCAGACGAGGGTTGGGGGACGCGTTGGGCGGTTTTAATTGCTGGATCGAATGGTTTCTGGAATTACCGTCATCAGGTTACTTCTCTCTCACACACACACTAAAAATTTATTCGTTTTGTCTCATTTAAAGTGTTAAATTTTTATTTATTATACATTTTAAAAAATTTCATTTAATACAACAATTTTTTTAATTTTATCTTTTTATTAGAATAGCATAAAAGATGTAATTACATAAAACAATGTGATTAGTTATATTTTTGTAAAAATTCAGTTTGTGACATTTATCTCAGGACAACTGACATATATTTTATGACACGGGGACACGGAGAGTATTTTATTAACAGTTTCTGTTTTTTTGAAAACGTTTTATTAACAGTTTCTTGTTTTCGATTTTCACCCGATGGCTCCATCCATCTATTCGGCACACATATGCACTATTCTCTTCTGTGTAGTTGTGACATTTTTATCTTTATTTTTCTTTTTTTTAAAAAAAAAAACTACGTAATATCTTTTCCTTTTTCTTTATGTATTTTGTGCTTTACTATGTTTCGTTTTCTTTTTTCTCGCTTTTTCACTGTGTTACTTTAGTTTATGAAGTCTTATTGTTATAGTTGAAAAGTTAATTAGAGTTAAATTTTTGTTGTGATTTTATTTTGGTGAAAATGGAATAATGCTACTACTTGATTCTAATATTTAGTTTTGTTTTTAATTTTGGTTAACAGTAAAATCGAACTAGTTCAAATTCTTAAAATATTGGATCAAATACATTAACTTTTAATTTTTTTGCTTGAAATTAAAGCTCAAAAGGTTTTCTTATCTAACAAGAAAGCTAAATATAGATACTATTCGATGCTATTTTTCTTTTTTTTTTCTTTCCCTAAAAATGATGTTTTTGTTTCCTTGTTCTTTAATCTTGTTAAACTTGTTTATACGGCAAGATACTGGGACAGTGAAGTGAAGGTTCTGTTGAAAAGATCACACTTGTACGCAAAATTGTTGTCGTTAGAGGAATTATGTCCCATTATGTTGTTGTTGGTATATAGATAGATTCCTTTCAAGATTAAATAAGACAAAATAACTTTTTCTGAGTAGAAATTTTAAAAAAATTCACAAGAACAATTTTTTAAACCATAAGTATGTAACATATTTATAAACCATAGCAATCATGTTATGAAAGTATGATACCTCATATGAAAATATGACTCTTGGAAATAAAATGAAAGTAAACAGCTCTTGAAAAAAAATAATAGTTCATTAACTATTATTTTTAAAATTAATTAAATTAATTTCATAAAATAAATCTATTAATGATTTATTCTATCTATCCAAGATAACACAAGTTCTGAAGTGTCTTTTTATCTTTGGCTATTTAAATTATAATTAATTTTGAAATTATTTCAAATCTCATCACATCTGAATCAATATATTCAAAACACTACACAATATAAACATATTTTTCACTTTATTAGTTTTTCATTTGGAACTAGTTTACTACTACTTATCCCAACAAGTTCTGTTTTTAGTGTAAAGTTATGAGAAAATCCTTTTCTACATAAATAAATGCTTGGTTTCATAAATAGTTGAACTTACAACTCGTTAGTGCTGCAGTTGACTCTATTCCTAATGAACTACTATTCCGATGTTCATTATTAAGAATTTGTTGTTGGAGTTTACGGCAGTTCATCTTGGATTAAAAAATCCTTTTTTTTCATATACAAGTGTGTCAACATCATATACAAGTGCTCTAGCAGAGACTATATGATGGAGTTAACGTTCATATAGAGTTTTCTGTGCGATTCATGGTAATCAAAACTGTTGTCTGTAGTACTAAATGTTTGATCTAAGATTTTATCTTTCAAGAAAAGAAGTAAACAGGTTTGATGGTCACAAGAATGAGGCTGATCAAATGGGCAAACCTCTTCCTTTGTATAGTGTCCTCTGTTTTCATAAATGTGACTTGGTTTTGAACATCACTTTGTACTGTTCTTTCTGGTCAAAGAAGATTATGATTATAGTGAAACTTGTAGGTGTTTTAGATTTCATTTTTGAATTCCTAAAACAGGAACAAAGCAGACAGAACTCTTGGTGTATGCTATTCAACATGACGGCTAAAAAGAATTTCACCTCCTTATTGTTAAGCAATTTTTGACAATGATCATGTTACTCTGGTCTTCCACTTTCATTTTCTTCATTGTGTTCTACTTAATTTCTTTTATATTTTAATTTTGATGGCTAATTTTGATCACTACTTTGCTCAGGCTGATATTTGTCATGCATATCAAATCTTGAAAAAAGGTGGACTTAAAGAAGAAAACATAGTCGTTTTCATGTATGATGATATAGCTTATGATGAAGACAATCCAAGACCTGGAATCATTATAAATAGTCCACATGGAGAAGATGTTTATAAAGGAATCCCAAAGGTCCATTTTCTATTGCTTTTGTGCGAACTTCTTTTTAATGGGTGCAGTCTTTCCTTCATGAGATCAAATTTCAATGTTGCAGGATTATACTGGTGATGAGGTTAATGTTGATAATTTCTTTGCTGTTATCCTTGGAAACAAGACTGCCCTTAAGGGTGGTAGCGGCAAAGTAGTGGATAGTGGTCCTAATGATCATATCTTCATATACTACTCTGATCATGGTGGCCCTGGTGTGTTAGGTAAGGAAGGGGTTTATATTACGTTTCATACCATAAAATTGTTGGTATCTTTAATTGTAATTTTGAATTCGAGAAGCTTTATTTTAATGTATTTTTTGGATAGTTATTTCTTTTAATTCATATTGGTTTTTATGATTAGGAATGCCGACAAATCCTTACCTCTATGCTGATGATCTGATAGAAGTCTTAAAAAAGAAGCATGCTTCTAAGACCTACGAAAGCTTGGTAAAAAAACAAACTAATAACCACCGGTAAAAGCGTTCCTTTGTTAGTTACTATAGTACATATTATTTGACGAGAGATGTGTGTAAAAATTGTAGGTTTTTTATCTGGAAGCCTGTGAAGCAGGAAGTATCTTTGAGGGTCTTCTTCCTTCAGGTTTGAATATCTATGCAACCACAGCTTCTAATGCAGAAGAGAGTAGTTGGGGTACCTATTGCCCTGGAGAGTACCCTAGTCCACCTCCAGAATTTTATACCTGTTTGGGTGACTTGTACAGTGTTGCTTGGATGGAGGACAGGTATTACCGTTGCTGTTTTTGTCGATAACTGTAATAGTAAAAATACTGGTCAAATTATTGTGTATAAGATTTTAATTCTTTTTACCTTATAAACAGTGATGTGCACAATTTGCGGACAGAGAGTCTGCATCAGCAATACCAACTGGTAAGAGCGGTGAAGCCATACCTTATAAGATTGATTGAATTGTTGCATGTTGGTTCCAACTTACACCCCCATTTAACTAATTTAATGTTTGAATTGAAGGTAAAAAAGAGGACTGGAAATGAGAATTATGCTTATAGTTCTCATGTGATGCAATATGGTGATATAGAGCTAAGCAAACAAGATCTTTTCGTCTATATGGGTACAAACCCTGAAAATGATAACTATACTTTTGTGGAGGACAATTTATTAAGGCCGACATCTAGAGCAGTTAACCAGCGTGATGCTGATCTTATCCATTTCTGGGCTAAGGTTTGTGTTTAATCTCCTTGCTTTCTGCAAATAATGATTTCTGGTGAAGTAGTAATATATTTCACTTCATGTATCCTGTAGTACCGCTACGCTCCCGATGGTTCTCCTAGGAAAGTAAAGGCTCAGAAGGAATTTGTAGAAGCAATGTCCCATAGGATGCATTTGGATAACAGCATTAAGCTAGTTGGAAAGCTTTTGTTCGGTTATGAAGGAAGCTCAAAAGTGCTAAACACTGTTCGTCCTCCTGGCCAAACCCTCGTTGATGACTGGGACTGTCTCAAAACACTGGTAACATATACATTTTCTTAACAACAATGAACTTGTCTGTGTCAAAAGGCAATTGTAAGTTAAATGACTTTGATAAAATGTCTATGGGGTTCTTCTGTTGGATGCAGGTGAGAACTTTTGAGACATATTGTGGAGCATTATCTCAATACGGGATGAAGCATATGCGTTCAATTGCAAACCTCTGCAATGCTGGAATCCGGAAGGAACAAATGGCTGAGGCATCATCACAGGCTTGTGTGGTCTTCCCATCTGGTCCATGGAGCTCTCTTCACAGAGGGTATAGTGCGTAATTGAACTGAAGCTGTCTGTATTCTAGAGGACTGAAGCATATATAGATATATATTTATACAAGTATGCATTGGGTTCTTGATTTATGTTGCTTGTGATATAAAGCTATTTGATTGTACAAGCATTGCATTATTGATTGTGTCTTTGTAAATATAAAAATGGAAGCAACTCTCTACCTTGTAAAGAAATTTAAATATTAGAAATATTTTTTTTGTTTTTCTTTTACACTGCCTTAATTTTGCTTAATATGCTTTATTTTCTCTGCTTATTTAAACGATAAGTCTTCAGTGAATGAGAATTCTTTCTTTTGGATCAACATAACCTTTCTCATTTAGACCGCCATGACTTCCATAACCATTCAAAATAATCCAACTGCATCATCTACTATTAACCCTCAATGTGCAGCCTTTGATATGAAGCGAGCTGAGTTGGCGTTGGATTATGACTTCTTCGTTTTTGTCCTACAATATTTTTTTTCTCATCTTCGTCTTATAAACCATCGACACATTCCCAACTCTCTTAAAAGATAAAACACTAATGTTTTTCCCACCTCGTCCCATCTAAGAATATGATTTTCCTTTTAAAATTAATATCTCATACCTTATGAATATATAACACTATATCATATAAACAAACAATCAACATTTAATCATTGTATATCCATTGCCAATGTATTCTTTGCTATTCTCCATTCTGTCAATACTTTTGCCAATTGCCATTGTACTAAAATTCCATTGCAATCATAACACATCATTCATTGTAACATCAAATATGCATAAGAATCAACCAATTGCATAACAATTATAAGATGCTCAAAAATTTGCAAACAACATATTACATTTATATAAACCACTAATTATTCTCATAAACAAACCATTTTCATTAGATTGCTGTCTTTATACCATTGCCTTGCTGTCTTTGTATCAATTGACAGTTGTATGTTGAGAATATTTGCAATATATTGTCTTCATATTCAATTCAACATGTTAATTATTAAACAATAGACTTTAACATTCTCAAATAATTAACAATCATTTTTGTATTATCATATTTGGTAAAAATTATCATTTCTCTTTTTCTCTTAATGAACATGTTCTTTTAATCTATCATTTCTCATTTATTTTCTCTTATTCCTTCCATACATTCCATAATCTCAATGTATTCATCTCTTTAGCAATTTTAAGTTTCTAACATTATCACATGAACATTTTGAAAATCTTTGTATTTAATAATATACCTCATACATTGACTAAGGACAACTTAACATTATCTTTTTTTTATTGACTATGCATATGCTATATATTTCTTATTCACTTATGTACAAATAACTTTTTACATCATTGCACGCTTTGTCATTCCAATATGTCATTTGTTATATATTATATTTTATGTTTCATATGCCCTTATGGACCATATTCTCGCTCTAATACCAAATTAAAATATTGCACTTTACTATTGCATATATATCATTACTTATTTTTTTATTTCATATAATATCTTTATTATTCATTTTGAACATGCTATTAAATCCACTATATTAAAAAAATTACTTTCATTTAACTTCCATTACCATCTGTTGACATTTGTTACTGCATTTTCATCGTCTACATTGGTCTTATTCCTTTGTATTTTAAAGAAACCAACCATTTATTACCTTTTATACTAGACACAGACTGCTTATATAGTCATAAAACGTTCATATTATACCTAAAATTACTAATTACATCTTGTCAAACATAATTTAATCTGAAAATAATATACCAATGATACAACCTATGCATTAACCTTTAAACATAAATAGCATACAACAGTAGAACAAATAATTTATGAAATGACAATAAAATTAAAAACTAGAGAAGAGGAAGAGGATCTTCGAAGTTTTAGCTGGTCGTACCCCCTAACATAATTTTTGTCTGAAACCAAAAACGATTTAATGAGTCGCTAACTCAGTGAGTATACATCTATTATTAATTTGAACATTCAAACTTTATATTAAAATTATATCAATTTATTTTACTTTTTCTGACTGACCTTTCAATTTTAATATCTATCCTATACCTTAACTTCATTGGATATATATCTTTGTTATTATTGATGTTCCTTTGTTTCTTTGTTTTTTTATGTAATCCTTCATTTTAAGTATCCAGTAATATTATTTTTAGCAATTATCATACGATTTATATATTTCCTTTAATTTTAATATTTCTTTATATTCTTGGTTTATTCTTATCTTTTAGTCACTTACGTTAAGTCTTATTTACTATTCTTTTGCTTTAAATTTAACTTTGTTGTTATTTATATACCAATATGTCTCTGGTAATCCTTTTGAACAAATTCATGTAACCAAGAAATCTTATGTACAAATGCACATATATCCGCTATGATGTATTATTAACATGAACATTATCCTTCGTCATTGCTATCAATCTATTAAATTATTTTATATAGCAACAATCATTGATATATTAAAAATATCCATTGTACTCAATTACCAATATACTACTTTATACCAATGTAAGACAACCATATGCATACATTTATAATGTGACACCCCAAAATAAATTCCCTTTTTCCAATTTAATTAATAATCTTTTTCCAACAATTGTAAATTCATAGTTTGATTTTCAATATCGGTTAGAGGAGGTAGAAAATAAAATTTTCTTAAATACATAACCGAGCCCAAATCAAATACAACACAACATAATATAATTCAGAGTTTTGCAGAAGCAATTAAAATGTTTGAAAACAAATCCAAACTTTAAATATTACATAAATAAATATGTTCAAATTTCAAATCTGAAATCAATACACCAATAAAATGTTGATGGAGCTCCACCTCTAACATCCGCACGTCTGGTACAAGATCAACGCAACTCTGGTCCACTGGCAAACGCTCAACATCCTGCGCATTTTAAAAAAACCGTCCTAGTGAGCGAGAAAGCCCAGTAAGTGGCGCAGGGAAATATATATTCCTTAGGGAATATGATTCTCCTCTAACTTACCACGGTTACTCATTTTATTTCATCTCTTTTCTCATTATATCACATTCGTGTCATTATGATCTCAAGGTTTTAAGCACATAAAGCTTAAGTTCATTATCTTCGATTTCATCATAAATATTATTTACAATCTTATTCATATCTTTCAATTATGCAATAATTCATGTATTATGTATGAATGAGACTCAAATGCAAATGCAATTCACATGCAAATGCCTGCCCCGGGGTCTTCCTTTTTCTTTTCTCTCTCTTTTCTTTTTCTCTTTCTTTTTCTTTTCTTTTCTTTTTTTTTTCTTTTTTTTTCTTGTACCCTTCTCAGGTACTTCATTTCGTA
>CANYCX014016437.1:0-14889 GCA_948193385.1 Breynia disticha f. nivosa
CGGACGTTCTAAGGTTTGTGGCTTATAGAATCTCGTTCTATGTTCAAAATCTAACAAAACCCTATACAATGCATCTTAATTACAACACATTTCAGTCTTGAATCGGAGTTCTTACCTCTTTCCCGAAACTTAGAACCCTAGATTGGAAAGGGACGGATTCGAGGCTCGATTTTATGTTTCCTTGCTGAAATCCTCGAGTTGGGAGGTTGCTTTAGTGTTTAGGGAGGCTTAGGAACGATTTGGGAAGGTTGGGAGAGTGTTTGGTATGTTTGGAGTTGTTTTTCCCCCGTTTGAAATGTTCTCGGCCTACTTAATGACCTGTCCAGACCTCCGATAACGTTCATTACGCTGTCCGTAACGTTCATTATGCAAATGCAGTTTTTCTGAATTTCAGCCCAGGGTAACGTTCATTAGCATTGAGCCTAATGAACGTTACTCCTGGTAAGGTTCATTACCCTGGGTGGTAATGAACGTTACAGATGTCCAACCTGCACTACTTAGTCATTTTTTACTCTTTTCGATTCCCGATAAGCGCACACCCTTATATACATGTCCCCTAACCCGATTAGTCATCTTTTCAACTAAGTTAACATCCCTTGACATCAATTTTAGCATCATACACATTAGTTACATACTTAAACTCATCATTATAAAATGTTCTTGAATATTAACATCTTTTCTCGATTTAGGCTAGACGAATTTTTGGGCGTTACAAGGTTGCTTTTAGGAAAGCAACAAAAGTTTATTCCCAAAGTTAGACCATAGGTGGAAATGTGCATGTCTCTTTTACTGCCATCCTTAAAAGCATCTGACTCAAGATTCAGTGGGGCAGACGTGCCACCATGAATGTGACTGAGTATAGTCACATTTATGGTAGACCAAAATTGTGCATGTATATTGTCTTGAAGGGTAATCATGAATGTGACTGAGTTGAGTCACGTCCGTGGCTGATCAAGATTCTTCAAGAACTTTGCCCTTAATGCCTACCACAAACATGATTGAGTGGAGTAATGTTCGTGGTTAATACCAGAGGTTGAAATACGTTGGTTAGGGTGGCTATCACGAGCGTGATTGGAGTGAATCACATTCGTGGTTAATACTAGAGGTTGTAACACTTTGGTCAGGATGGCTATCATGAGCATGAATGAAGGGATTCACGTTCGTGGCAATTGTAACATTCTAGCTTTGTGCAATCAAGACCATAGTCATGCTCGTGACTGCATTAATCATGATCGTGACTCGAGCTATAATTTACCAAGTTTGCACAGAACCCTAATCACGATCGTGACTATCTTCAATCACGTTTGACTCAGGGTCGTGACTCCCTCATTTGCAGTTCATAAAATTTAATGCACAGTTGCATTGTCACATTACTTTGCACATTCATTTTCTCACAATATGATGTAACACTTTCTAGTCAAACAAATCTCTCCTTTGCCTAAACCACGTTCTTCAACTTCCTCACTATAATACCAAAAAGAATTAAAGAAATGAAACAAAATAAAGAAAACATAGCTATTAGCAAAAAATATGGGGAAACAAATTCACATAAATAAAAGCATACTTGGATGCAATCTTTTCAGTATGTGGATCCATACAAGTCACCTCATAACTATGTACCGATTACCTCTTAGTTTAATGTCTTTGTGGACCTGAGTAGTTTAACATCGTTTTGGATGGAAATTGATAGGACTCATGTGCAAAGTAAAACCCTGAATAGCGAGATTTTAGCTTTCCTCGAAAAAACTTGTACCGAGAATTGTGGAGCAACACTTGCTCTCCGATTTGGAACGTCCTCCGTTGAATTTTTCTATCATGCCACATCTTAATCTTTTCTTTGTAAAGACGGGTATTCTCATAATACTCTCTCCGAATCTCATCCAACTCATTCAGTTGCGACATGCGCCTTTTGCCAGCTCTATGTAAATTAAAGTTTAGGGTCTTGATTGCTCAAAATGCTTTGTGCTCTAACTCCACCGACAAGTGACATGGTTTACCATACACAAGTCAAAATGGAGACATGCCGACTGGAGTTTTAAATGCTAACCTATATGCCCACAAAGCATCATCAATCTTAATTGCCCAATCCTTTCGTGTGGCATTTCCTGTTTTCTCTAAAATTTACTTTAATTCTCTGTTCAATATCTCAACTTGCCTAATAGTTTATGGATGGTAAGGTGTGGCTAGTCGATGGTAGCAACCATACTTCCCAGAGTGCTCGAAATTAATGGTTGTTGAAATGAACTCTATTGTCACTAATGATGGCTCAGGGCACCTCAAACCTCATAAAGATGTATTTCTTGACGAATTTCACCACTGACTTGGTCGTGTTGTCTGGGAACGCAATTGTTTCCACCCACTTGGAGACATATTTTACGGTTACCAAGATATACTCATTTCCAAAAGACTTTGGAAACAGGCCTATGAAGTCCAAACCCCAAAGATCAAATAACTCTACTTCTAGAATTCTAAACTGGGTCATCTCTTATCTCTTCCCATTTGTTCCCGTTCTTTTGCATTCATCACAAGTCCTCACAATTGCTCGTGTATCTTTGAAGATTGTGGGCCAGAAAAACCCACTATGGAGCACCTTAGCAGCTGTGCGATCCAGACCATGATGTCCTCCACATGGTAGAACATTACAGTGCTTCAATATTGAGGCCACCTCCTCCTCTGGCATACCACGTCGCACAATCCCATCAGAACACTTCTTGAAGAGGAACAGATCATTCCACATGTAATGTTTGACCTCTGCAAAGAATCGTTGTCTCTTATGGAAATCGAAGTTGGCTTTCTTCTCGAACGCAAGTAGTTGTCTATGTTCGCATACTAAGGAAATTCCATTTCTACTTCTCCAATGACCATGATGCTCTCATCCGGAAAGTTATCGGTAATTGGCCCCTCACTTTCTCTTGGCCCTTCTAAATGCGACATGTGATCTGCTACCACATTCTCACATCCCTTCTTATCTTTGATCTCTAAGTCCAAGTCCTACAAAAGAAGGATCCTTCTTATCAAACATGGTTTTGCCTCCTTCTTTGTCATCAAGTACTTGATAGAGAAACAATCAGTGAACACAATGACCTTCGATCCCACCAAGTATTTCCTGAACTTGTCCACTGTATAAAGCACTGCCAATAGTTCCTTATACATTGTAGCGTAATTCATTTGTGCTGGATTCAGGAGTTTACTGGCATAGTGTATCATATGTGGCTTGCCAACCTTCCTTTGTCCCAAAACTGCACCGATAGCAAAATCATTGGCGTCGCACATGATCTCAAATGGTATAGTCCAATCTAGTGGTGAGAGTATTGACGCTGAAGTTAAAGCCTGCTTCAACCTGTTAAAAAATGCAAGACACTCTGAATCAAAATTAAACAGTGCAGCCTTTACAAGTAACGCACAAAGTGGCTTTGTGACAGATGAAAAACCTTGAATGAAGCATCGGTAAAAGCAAGCATGGCCTAGAAAGCTGTGGATTCCTTTTATAGAGGTAGGTGGTGGAAATTGGTCAATTATCACTACCTTGGCTCTATCCACTTCAGTGTCGTCAATAGAAATCTGGTGCCCTAAAATAATCCCTTCCTTTACCATGAAATAGCATTTCCCCCAATTTAGCATCAAATTAGTTTCCTTACACCTTTCTAAGACACATGTAAATACAAGAGGCATGCATCAAAATTGTTTCCAAAGACAAAAAAGTTGTCCATGAATATTTCAATTATGTCCTCAATCATATTCGAAAATATTTCCATCATACACCTTTAGGAACTGGCGGGTGCATTATACAACGCAAATAACATACGTCGGTAAGCAAAAGTACCATAAAGTGAATGTTGTTTTCTATTGATCCTCGGGAGCAATAACTATTTGCTTATGCCCTAAATAACCATCAAGAAATCAATAATATTCATGACCGGTCAATCGTTTTAACATTTCATTAATAAATATCTCCTGCAGTAAATCCTCATCTCCCTTATCCTTGGTCATAATAGATGCGATGACTGTCTCTAAAGAGTCCCTTGTGTGTACCTGGAAAATGTCCCTTACCAATCCATCCACTAAATCTATCCAGAAGCACTCATCTTCCTCAATAGCCGAGCAATGAATAGCTTGATAAACATTGAAATTATGCGTCTCACTACCCATCTTTAAAATGAGCTTTCCTTGTTGAACATCAATCATTGCCCTTCCGGTGGCAATGAATTGTGTCCCCAAAATAATAGGAATATCAGGCTCACCTCCCATATATAGCACCAGAAAGTCTGCTGGAAAATAAAATCCCCCCACTTTAACCAAAACATCTTCAACCAATCCTTGAGGGTACTTAATGGAGCGATCAGCTAGCTGGAGAGAATTTGAGCATAGTTTGAGGTCCCTCATACCAAGTTGCTTATAGAGAGATATGGGCATGAGATGGATGGAAGCCCCTATGTCATAGAGTGCCCGTTCTATTCCCAGACTGCCTATAATGATTGGTATTGAGAAACTTCCTGGATCCTTGATCTTCTAGGACAACTTCCTCTGAATAACTACACTATATTCCTCTGTTAGTGCGACTGTGACATATTCCTCTAACTTTTTCTTGCTATAGACAATTTCCTTAAGAAACTTCGTATAATTCGGCATATGAAAAATAGCCTCCAAAAATGGGATATTGACATGGACTTTCTTAATCATGTCCAAATACCGAATGAAGTCCTTAGCCTTACTAGTCACTTTGAGAGCTTGTGGAAAAGGTGGGGGAGGCATGTCCTCATTGTTATTATCTCCCTCCGTTTCCATTTTCCTTTTCCCCTTGGCTATTCTCCATTTTTCCTTAGGTGGTTCTACATTGCCCTTTTCCTTCTGTTCCCTATTCTCATTTCCATTCCCATCCACTTGTTTATCCAATTCATCCGTTGACTTCTCATCCACTCTCTCCTGTAGTTCCTTTCCACTCCTTAGGGTAATTACATAAGCATTGCCCCTTGGGTTTTGTGTCGATGAACTCGGTAATTTCCCTTTTTCAGTATCTAACACTTGTTTGGCTAGTTACCCCAATTTATGTTCAAAACCTTGTAAAGTTACAAGACTAGATTTGTTGAAAAATTCCTAAACTTGAATAAAAGTTTCCATTTGGTCAACCTTGCGATTGGTGGATGCTTGAGCATCCATGAATTGGTGAATGCTCTTGTTGGTCTCAACTTAAGACTCCATAAATTTCTCTATTTTGGCCATTGCCTTCATGAACATATCCTCCATATTAGGTTTGGTATCATGGGTGGTTGATGATGATGGATTGTTCGAGTTCTGGGATGGTGGTAAAGGATAAGTGGGCTTTTGAAATGGAGGTCTTGGGAAAGTGTTTGCATCTCATGGTTGGAATATTTGGTTGGGATATGTGTTAGGCTTGGAAGGTGGGTATGGTTGTGGTGGTGGTGGATTGGTAATTAGAGTTGTTCTTCCATCTGAAATTAGGACGATTCCTCCACCTGGGATTGTATGAATTGGAATATGGGTCATTTGCTTGCGCAAATTTGTTGACCTTTCCTCTTGCAAAATTGGCCTCATCCATGTCCCTCTTATTAGCATCTCCACACCTCGGTGCTTCCCCATACATACAATCATCATCCAAATGATCCGTACCTCTGCATATATTGCATTGCACCTCAACTCTTGCCACTATCTCCCTCATTATAGTCTTGACACATTTGGTTAGCTCATCTATCTTTGAAGTTCAATTAGGACTATAGTAGGAGGCCTCATTCGTTTGATGGCTCCTACGACCTCTAACAACCTTGTTGTGCAAGCTGTTAGCCACCGTTTCAAATATATACCAACCTTTCTATGTCGTCTTGTCTCCTACATAAACCCTAGATGCAGTATCCACACATTGTTGATTCGCCAAAGATAATCCCTCAAAGAAAAACTATGTGAGCAGGGCTAAATGGAACTGATGGTAGGGACACTGTGTGAGGAACATTTTAAACTATTCTCATGCCTTATGAAAAGCCTCTCCATCCAACTGAGTGAAGGAGCAAATCATGCTCCTTAGGTCGATGGTCTTCTGAGGTGTAATACTTTGCCATGAACTTGTGTACACCTCATCCCATGTTCCTAAAGAGCCCTTCGGTAAGTTAATTAACCATGCCTTTGCTCTATCTTTCAACGTATATGGGAAACAGCTCATCCGAAGATCATCCCCTGTCAACCCATGGAGCGGGAATGTTTGAAGGGTAGTGTAAAACTCCCGAAAGAAAGAGAGCACATCCTCCGATGCTAATCCATAGAAGGAAGGGAGAATGTTAAAGTGAACTCCCTTCAACTCATAATTTCTCACAGCCGGACTCAAGACGATGCAAGAAGGTGACACTTCAATGATCGGTCTCTTGATGTCTCGCAAATTACCCATAGGGGGATGTCCAATCACTCTGTGAGGTTGCAGAGCTTGTCTCCCATTCGCCCCATTACCAACATTTTGACCATTGCCATTACCATTGCCATTTCTCCTCAACAGCATAGGATCTGCACCCATTTCATTAGGGACTCCACCCTTCGGCGCATGGACCCCCTCATCAAAATCAGGTTGCCTTTCCATTCGTCTATTTCTAACCCTTTGTTCCGAAATCACTCTTTCTATTTCCAGATAATAGTTGACGAGTTCTTTCGGATGATTATGACCTCGAAGAAGTATAAACAAAACTGAACCTACAAAAAGAAGAAACTAACAACAAAGAAAATGTTAGAAAAACAAAAAGCACGAAATCAAACTAAATACGCCGTTCCCCGGCAACGACGCCAAAAACTTGACCGATGTCTACTAAAGGTACTAGGATGGTGTATAGTTTTACCACGGAAGTATGACTCCCGGGATCGAATCTCTCGAGGAACGTAGTATCTAATTCGATTCGGTGCTAAAAGTAAAGAAAAGAGAGCAGTAAACATGATAGATTGTTGGTTGAGAATTGAACTAAAAGAGTAAATGCGAGAGAAAATAAAAACTGAAAACAATAAGTAAAAGCATTGGGTCTTCCTAGACTTCAATAGACCTACACTTGGTTCCTTAATTGGATTGAGGTTAAAGAAGGTGTTCTCGCACTATTCTTAATTAAGAGTTCCTTTCAGACTGCTCAAAATTTCGTCCTTAAGTTTAGCAATTGTTCTACTCTAATGATACCCTAAACTAAACAAGGCAATAGTCACCTTGGCATTTCAACAAACACATCAAGGTCATTTGCTATATTTATATCCAAACAATCCCTAATTCTATTTATTTAGCCTCCCTAACCATATGCTTTCGTAACTCAAAATTAAGATTACTAATAGTGAATAGTTAACAAGCAATTATAGATAATTCTTCCTAAAATGTAATCGACTAATTAACATCTATGAATATCTAATCCTAGACGCCACTAGGTATTTTTCGACATAGAATCAATTAATGATTTAGCCCTCCCTAGACCTCGGCTTTCGCAATTCCAGCATAGGGCCGCTTACAATAATCAACTGCAATTATCCATTAATCCATTCATTCATTAAGCACAACTAAATAGACATTCATTCAAACAAGGATAAATCTATTCAACACAAAACCTCAAAATCCATTAATGAAACCAAGCATATCATCTATTTACATCATAGGAAAATCCCAACAAATGTTTAGCCTAACATGGCTAAATCTAACAAGAAGTGACAAGAAAATAAACAAGACATATTGAAAATTCAAAAAGAAAGAAGAAAAACCCTAACAAGCCTCTATTTTCCTCTCTTTCTCCAGCCAAAAAACTCCCCTCTCACAGCAAAATCCCAACTTTATAAGTGCTTCTTATTGTCCCATGAAGTGTCTAAATTACCCTCACTTAACCATTCACTTTGAGGGCACTTTAGTCCTTTTAAATATGAGTCACAAAGGACTCATACAAATCTTCATTCGTGACTCATGTGAGTCACGATCGTGACCCACAAACTGTCCATTTTCTCAAAGATAATAGTCGAGTCATGATTTGTCTTCATTCGTAGTCATGGTGAGTCACGTGCGTGACTCACCTTCTATTTCCATGCATTGCTTCCTCAAAGAAGAGTCATGAACGAACTTCATTCGTGGTTAATTGAGTCATGCTCATGATGCACTTACTGACCACAACCTGCATCCATCTCCCAGTCACATTCCTGATTGTCTTTAGAGCACACTCGTGATGCCACTCTGAGTCATGTTCATGACCACTTTGAGTCACGTTTGTGACTTAGGTTCTGACTAAGAATTGCATCATTCCGTTTAGCCACGTTCCAGCCCAGAACGTGTTCCACACAAGTCACGAGAGAGACTTACTTCCTGCCCAAACCTGACTCCCTTTTCTCATCTTCAAGACCTATCACGAATGGTCCAGATCGTGATCATGGTGAGTCACGTTCGTGACTCATCTTCTGAACTTGATTTTCCATGAAAATTGAGAGTCACAAATGGCTTTCATTCGGGTGATATAACTCACGCTCGTGGCTCCTTGATTGCCCACATTTTTTCCAATCTTTTAGTCCCATTGTGGTCATAATCTTCAGTTCTCAAACCAAGCTTAAGGTCCCGCTCGATGTGCCCTCTTTTCCATCGAAACATAGCAAAATCTTCATGTTCCTTAATTGTACCTAGATAAAACCAAAATGAACATAATCTTCTAAAATTATATGGCTTATCTAATAAAATGTCATGAAAATCAGCTACAAATGAATAAAATAAATGTGCGTATTTGGTTTTATCAGGAAACTTTCTCGTAAAATCATGGATATATAAAAGAGTTATGAGAAAACAGTCAATTTCTTGAATGTATGAAACATCAATTTGCTCAATACAACTCTTTATATAAAACAAATCCAGTTTTTCTATACTCGTGCTCGACTCATCCTCGTGAAAGTCCTGCTATACCCACACAACATGTAAACAAACAAACGGGGATAAGTATATAGAATACTCAGTAAGTGTAATTAATTTGTTGTTTAAATGAGTGTAGGGGAACAACATGATGTCGTGCTGGTGATTACTAGGGTCTGCTCATCTTTCATTCCTAGGCGACACGTCGTGTCGTATTGAACACGAACCATGCTAGATCATATAATTTACCAGGAAACACGATTGTGCCTCCTTGAGAACGAGGACATGCTTGTAAGCTTTCCCAGATTACTCAGCAGCAAAATAGCATGCTGAACAACACGATAATGTGCTGAGTTTCTATTTCTTTCGTTTCGATTCTGTTATGATATTCATTGAGTATTACTGAAGTGATTTGTACACTCAAACTATCATACAAACTCAGCTAAGAGTTAAATCAAAACAAAACACAATCATACTCATATAAGAACCATATCAAACATACTAGCTCAATCAACGCATGAAATCTCATGATGCATGCAGGAATCAATCATGCCGGCATTCATAAGCAAATAGTCACTTACTTCCCTCAAGCTTCCTTACCTTATCGTATTATGCATTTACATTTACTAAGAATAATTTGTTCTTCTCATTACAAGGTTAAGTGTAAGGACACTTATAACCTTGCATTTTATAAGCTTTATTCAAACTTATCTTATTATTTCTCATTCCATAATACTTCTCTGATTCTTCATAAATCCTTCATCTTATTTCAATTCGTTTCATTCAATCATATGAAACTATCATAAAGTAAGTGAGGACACTTACTTTACTCTCATTCATGTCAAAGAACAATTTTACCAACATTCTATGCATTAAGCATAATTCTCTAACATGCTTTAGGATAGCACAACAACATCATCATACCATTTTGTATCATATAACATACCATTCAAATACTCAAAATAGGATAGAGTAATTGAACCCACTTGCCTCTACTTCATGAAGACATCGACATAAAACCCAACTCCCAATCAAGCTCCTCCTTGTATTTCCTAACACAAATTCCATACCTATCCACTAAATATATAAGAATTTCATAATAAAATCTCTAACAACAAATTCACTATTAAATCCATCTCTTTCATTGCCACAAACCCCAACTTTCACACTGTTCTCGGATTCAATTCACTTCCTAATCATTCACATGTGTATGAATACTCCAAATCCATCTAAGGTCAATAATTCTACATAACCTTTCTCTTAATCTCACACAAAACTGAATTCATAAACCATAGCAGTAGTAAAATCTACTCTAACCATAGAGAAAATAAGAAACGGACCTTACCTATCATCATTTTCTGTAGCAATTCATTCATTTCCAACAAGAATCGGTCCCAATTGCGTCCTTTAGGGTTCTTTCAGTTTGGTCCTCCTTTTCTACAATTTCCAGTGAGTTTTTAAAGTAAAATAAGAAGCTATAATCGATCACTGCTTTTATACTGGCTCAGCACGACCCACAATTGAAATGGCACGTCTCATGCCAATTTGATCATTATGGCATGATCTCGTCAAGACCAGCACAACTTGTGCGAATTTCCACATACATGGCACGATGCACATGCACAAGTAAACCTCCTGCTTCACTTATTTTCATGGCACAACCCACTTAAAGTTTGTCACGACTAAATCTTGATTTAAGCACGTTTCGTGCTATGTTCATTGAGGGCACGATTTATTGTGTCAAACGTGGTTCTACCATTTCCAACTTGAATCATGCTTGTGTGTCCACATATGGCACGACCTCAATTGGTTTCAATTAATCCTGGCACATCTTTGCCAACATATTAACTTTACTAAGCATAGAACGGTCCAACAAGATGCAGACATGACTAGTGCTTTTATTCATGCTTTTACTTTCTAATTTATTTTAAAATTCAAAATGTTAAAATTCTCAAATTTAATTATTTAAATAATATATAATTATATCATTATAAGCAATGGGGAATTGAAGAGAGAAAGTGAGTTCACTAATGAAGATTGGAAAGATGAACAACTAAACTCAAAAGCTATGCAAATGCTTTATTGTGCATTGAATCCAAAAGACTTGAATCGCGTTGCTTCTAGTGGGAATGCTAATGAAATATGAAAGATTCTTAAAATTATGCATGAAGGCACAACTCAAGTAAAGGAGACCAAGATAAATATGCTCCTTCATGACTATGAGCTTTTCATAATGAATGAAGATTAAGGAATCAATTCCATGCTAGATCGATTTGCAAAAATCACCAACGAGTTGACATCCTATGGGAAACTAATTCTTGAAAGTGACAAGGTGAAGAAGATATTGAGGTCAGTTCATATGGTTGTGGAATGCCACAGTCACAACCATGATGGAATGAAAAGATTTAAGCACGCTAGAGTTTAGTGCTCTTATAGGATCCTTCTTAAAATATGAATTTGTACTAAAGTCAAGAGGCCTCAAAATCAAGTCCAATGAAAACCAAAGAGCATAACATTAAAGGCATTCAATGAAAAACATTTTGATGAGCATGAAGATGAAGATGAGGAGAAAGCTCATTATGCTGGAATGTGAGGAAGTACAAAGCACTCATGGAAAGAAAGAGGAAAGACTTGAAAATTTATGACTCTTGCTTTAAATGTGGAAAACCTGGTCATCACCAAAGAAAGTGTAGATTTGGATATTCAAGGCATCCTCAAGTGAATTCTAAAGAGAAAGCAAGAGAAACTTTCAGAGCCACTTGGAGTCATGAAGAGGAAGAGGAATAAAGAAAAGAGAGAACCAATCTTGCTCTCATGGTATTCGAATCATACTAAAGTGATGAGGTAAATCACTCAACTAACGATGATGAATTACTTGATGCCTTTGAATCCTATGTTGGTTACTCAAATACAATTAAGGCTAACATATTGCTTAAGAAGAACAATAAAGTGCTAGAGTGTGAGAATGAAGAATTACTTAAAAATTTGAATAACTATAGTGGTCATTCTCATTGCATGCTTGAATTTGATAAATTAAAATTGCAACTTGATAAGGCAAAAGAGGACCTTTACATCATTATTGAAAAGTATACTAATGGAAATAAAAAATTTGAAAAGGTGTTGAGTATGCAAAGGTATACTTTATCTAGGTGAGGTTTAGGATGTGATGAATTTGAGCATGAAAAACCTTTGATGAATAGGATAGATTTGAAATTGCTTAAAAATTGGTCATGGTGCTTACAAATGTTTATCTCTTAGAAGAACCATTCATGTAAAGAAAATATGGGTGCCTAAGGGAATTATTGTACCTAATGTTGTTTTTATGGCTAATCATCATGGACCCAAATTAACTTGGGTACCAAAAACCAAATCAATTTTATTGTAGGTACAATGAAGAATGGAGACTATTTTTTATGCTTGAAGTGTGAGGTATAGTTATTCAAATCTATCAAGAATTGTCAAATGAATTTGAATGACTATTATAAGTTGTTGAATTTGATTGTTTAAGGTTATATGGTTGTGTTTAATCTTGATGATATGATCTAATGTTTGATTTTCAATGTTCATATGCTATGATGTTTGATTTGCTTGGTTTGAGGATTAATTCATGTTAATTGATGTTGACTTGATGAGATATGATGTCTTGATATGTTTTGAGGTTAATTTTACATGATTGATGTTGATTTTCTTTTGATGAGTTAATTATGATCTAAATTGTAGGTTAAGTTATTTGATTTTCATTTCTTGAAACAATTATTTTGGATAACCTGTTTGAAATTGATTTTAAAATGAATCATTGTTGCATTTATGCCATATATGATTATTATTATGGAATGTATGTAATTGTGCAAATGTGTGTTAAAGTTATAGTTTTTCTCATATTTACGACATAATACTACATTAATATGGTCACAGGATTCTCGGAATATGGTCGGAAGGTGGGCAAAAATCGTCGAGATGATAGTTGCTGCAGATGTACGAAAATAACACATGTTTGGATTAAAAATAACATACGTTATTCTAGAACTGTAGAGGACAAGAATAACTTATGCCATGACTAGTTTTAACCTACGTTAAATAATTAACGTACGTTAATTTTGAAATTAACGTGCGTTAACGGGTCCCATATCGTATTAAAGGAACGACATAAGAAATTCTGGTCAGTTTGCTCTCTCTCAAAATGCACACACTCTTGGCTCTATCACCCAAATCATCAAAAACTCACGAATAAAGCTCTAAATTGATTCCAAAACATTCCTAGATCATTCTAAACAAAACCCATTCATTCAACACGATTAAAAACACCATAATCTTCCAGATTCTTGAAATTTCTTCAAAAATCTAATTTTCAAAATCTTCAAATTGAGGCAAGATGAGTAGCAAAATGGACAAAAAATAGGTGAAGGAAGCTCTTTTAGACCACAATTCGACTACGATGATATACAGTTTATAAGTAAACAAGCCCAAACTAACTTTGAAAATGTGTTAAGTAGTGAGAATTTGGTTGAGAGCCTCTTTTTCAGTTATAATTCGTTGAATTCAGTGGGTTTAGAGATGGAACCTATATTTAGGAGAGTTAGATTTAGTTCATTTATTTCTCGGAACTTCAATATTCATGAAAAATTAGTAAGGGAGTTTTATGCTAACTTGAATCATTCCATTGATGATTTTCAAGAAATTGTGATTAAGTTACGGGCTAATAAGGTTGATATTGAGTTTAAGGAGATCAACTTAAACTCATGGTTTGATTTGAAACACAATGTATATAAGTGTTTGTGAACAATTGAGTATAATGACGAAGAAAATCTAAAGTATTTAAGATGCGAATGTAGTTCTTGGGAGTAATAGGAATAAGGCTTCTGCGATTAGATGGATTAAATCGCAATCAAAGCTAGCTGGAGGAGATAGAGAGTTGCACTACAACTCTTTAGGGGTGCAAATGAGGATGGTTTATAATGTCTTGACTCAGGCTATCAAGATAAAGTACATACTCAGAGCATATTGTGTGGGGTTGACTTGGAGGTTATGTATCACGTCTTGCGAAGCAATGACGTGAATTTTTGCTTTATAGTTAAGTCTTACATGATAAGCAAGGTAAAACAAATGTTTTGTAAGAGTTATAAGACTTAGGCTCAAGAGAGGAGAGTAGGCATACCATTTGGATCCATTCTTACTCATATCTTTGATGAGTGTGGAGTCAATTTGAGTGGATTAAGAGGCTCTAAAGTAAAGAGTAGTCAGATTGTTCACAATTCTTACTTGAGCACTATGAGGTACTTTAGGACTTTGGATGAGGGATGGGTCATTTATAGATTCATAACTGATGAGACTATTTTGAACGATGGATCTTGCTATGTAGCAGCTGGCATCGTCCCTCCTCCTGCTCTTTCAGAGGCATCAGGCAGTGGAGTAGGACCCTCCATTACTGCTCCTACACCCTTTGTTGAACCATCTACTTCTGCACCTCCTCCACTGGCTCTAACCTCTGCAGGTTATGCTCGTATTGATCCTACCAATCTTGTGACCCCCGAATTTAAATATCATCTGCGTATACTTCCCTCGTACAAATGATACTTAAATTCATAAATCAGTTTTTGTTTTAAAATAAATTTTTTAGTAACACAATAAAGAAATAATAATGGAAGCATAATAATTTTAAATCTTTAAAATCAAATATTTACATTCCATTTTCCTCAAGATGTTTACACATAATTTCAAAGACCTTAGCCTATTCAAATACAAGGAATATAATTATATGCATGGTCATGTACATGTACAAATGTTTAAAAATACAGTGCACCGCCCACCTTGTTCTCTATATGAATGTCCAATCTAGAGCAGCACGTACTATCTTGTCGTCCCAATCTTTTCTCTTTAAATCTCTGTCGAGCGTAGCAGGCATAAAAATACGTAAGTCATAAGACTTAGTAAGCAACACAACCAAATATGGTCAACTTTCTTGTAATTTAAATTATTTCAATCCAACACATATACTCTATTTACTTCCATACAAACATTTGGATTAAACACCATATATTTTCAAA
>CANYCX014016692.1:0-12623 GCA_948193385.1 Breynia disticha f. nivosa
AATTAATGATGTTAAAATCTTGTTGAGTATTGAAAAATACTCAACTTTTGGTATGTATGGCCGAATGGTTTGGATTAAATGATAGGAGCATAATCTTATGCTAGATTATAACGAATCATATCAACTGGGGATGAAGGGATGGACACGACTTCGTGTTCATCAGCACGATATGCTAACCGGACCCCTGCATTTCATTTAAACTTAAAATTGGGTTTACACTTACTGAGTATATTTTTATGCTCACCCCTTTTGTTTGTTTTAAATGATTGTGCAGGTAAAGCAGGATTGCCACGAGGAAGATTCGAGCATGTGTTTAGCAAACCGGATTATTTGTAAAAGAGTTTTTGAATTATTCAAAAATTGTTACAAATTTATTTATTAGAAATTATTGTATTTACTATAACTCTTTTTATAATCCGTGTTTTTGAAGGATTTTTGGTAAATATTTGGAAATAAAGGTTCTAAAAAAATGAGTCCCACAGTTAATTTGAGTCAATTTTAATTTGTTCTTTCAGGTTTGACTTTTTATTAAAAAAATCGAACTAGCAGTTCAAAATCATAAACCGTCGGTTCGTTCAAATTTGATTTCTCTACTAAAAATAAATCGAACCATCGATTTAAAACCAACAGTTTATAGTTCAATATTATTTCTAAGAATCAAATTTGAATGTGAAATGAACAATTCCAACTATGAAAAGCTAGTTTCAACCTAAACAGTCAAATCTAGCTGAATTGGCATAAATCCGAAAAAAAAAGGATGGTTTCAAACAATGAATATTGACTATTTAGGTCAAATATAGATTAAATGACATAAATCTTAAGAAGAGAAAAGTTAGTTTTAAACAGTGAATATTGACTAATCGTCGGTGTTGCGCTATAGGCTGTCGTCGAGACATACGACGCATAGTGATGTGGACAATATAACTCTAGATTTTTTAGTGATTTGAGATACAGAGAAATGCGACAGAACTTTTGAAGATTATAATTTTTATTCGGAGGAGTTTCAACGCCCATATTATGCCAAATTAAATCTCTTGACCAAAACTACAATTTGTACTAGCCTAATTTGAGGCCAAAACAATGTTGTATAGATGTGTTTAGAGGTTCGAAATATTTTATTTTTGTTTTTTCGCACTTCTTTAATTGTTTTCAGATTTTGAAACCCTAAAATTCTTGTTGGGTGACAGTTTTTACACCACAATATTATAAATGTATTTTCTCTCTCAAAACATTTGTTTTTTAAAGCCTATATTTTTAATATTTTTCGAATCAAGAGAATTATAGAAGAATTATTTCTGATATTCGTCCGCGAGATTGATCGTCATTATCATTATTTATTAGTTTTCGCTAAGTTAACATATCATTCATTTGAGTTATACCATTCCAACGAACTTGCTTCACACGGAAGACAACGTCGTCTTTATGCAATAAACAAGTCCCAGCAAAGCTTTACTTTCACAGATGATGGAGTTCCAAGAATTACTAGACAACTGTTGGAAACGACTGACGTGTAGCTTATTGGATAGGGAGATACTTGGTGTGGATGCATGCCTCATGGAGGATAGAATACGCAGGGAATTTACAATTGTCATTTGCCAACGCCTCAGAAATTGGCCGACATGTTCATGCAGATCAGAACCAACAGACAATATGCATATTCTCAGTCCATGAAAACGATTCTTCCATTTTTATGATCAGACTGAACAACCAAGAAGATGTATCCATGCCCCATAGATTCCTCCTTCTCTGTGTAGTTGCAAAAGCTGCATCATCCTCTACTTAAAAAAGCTACTGGCCTTTCCCTTCTCTGTAAGGACATCACTTATCCAACAATTTGAAAGGGTTAACTAATAATTTCATTAACAGTAAAAATGCCATTAAGAATATAATCTGACTCACTGTGTCTGAAATCAGAATAAGTTAGAATAAGATAATACGTAAAAACAACATGAAAAATTTTAATTATGGAGCTGACACATTGATATATTCTATTATTCTCCTTTTTCCTGCTGGGTTGGATTTGCGCATGAATATGAAGTTGGGACCATACCAGTAGAGAAAGTTGGAATGGATTGGATAAACTCTATCGTTCTACACATCAGCAGATGCTACAGCGACAATGACCAAAATCTGAGTTCACTCACAACACAACAAGCTCCAACTCATCTGTCTTTACGATACTATACGTCATTTATAGGTTATCTCATACCAGTCTTCTCTGTTATGATGATAAGGGAATGAAAATCTGTGATTTTTCTCGATAAAGAATTTGGTTCAGTCGGGATTTTTAAGGAAACTTAGACCTGCCAAGGCTTTGACATTCCGTTTTAGAAACTGCATTAAAAAAGTTGTAAGAAATTCTTTAATGAAAGATCGTGGCTTGACATCTAGAAAAGTAATACTCTTAATTATTCTTGCGTATCTTTGCACCAGAAAAATCAGTTCTGGAACCAATATCAGGATGATTTATACCCTGATAGAACACCAATCAGGGCCGAAAGTAAGTTCTGATAGTAAATTAATGCATACTTTGCATTGTTATTATTCTGATAACACAGTTAATGAAGTTGTACGGACATTCCGGGAGATTTGGATTACAGGTTATTTCATGGAAGATGGTTGACAAGTTGTTTATAGCATTAAAGGTCAATGTCAAACAAATCATGAGTGTCTTTTTTCTTATCCAAACAAATATCTGACAGAACTTTCTCTTTTTATCCTTTAATGTTTTTGAAATGTTCATTATTATAATTATTTTCCATTTCTTTTCTTTAGATTAAAGAATTCAATCCACCACCCACACCAGCCATTATAAATAAGGCTTGTTGAATCTCAAAGTTCAACACAGTCTAGCTAACCTCAGCAATACACACAAGCTTGCTCGCCTAAGATTCTTCTGTTCTTCACCAACCTCAGCTTTTCTTAAGCTTCAAGACTCAGCTGTGTAGCTAGAGATTGTTTAATTTCTTAGTGAAAACCAAACCGAACTTGTTTGATATGGATAGGGTTAGAAATTTGGCATCAAACAACGCCGCTGTGATCTTCACCAAAAGCTCATGCTGCATGTGTCACAGCATCAAGAGCCTTTTTTATGAACTTGGTGCGAGCCCTGCAATTCATGAGATTGATCGGGACGCAAATGGCAAGGAACTGGAGTGGGCTCTCAGAGGATTGGGATGTAATCCTTCAGTTCCAGCAGTGTTCATTGGTGGGAAATATGTAGGTTCAGCGAAAGATGTACTGTCTCTGCACCTTGATGGATCCTTGAAACAATTGCTCATGGAGGCAAAAGCGATCTGGTTCTAGCCACTAAAAAATTATTGACAAGCCCCATACAACTTTTAGTTGTTGCTGTATTTATATACAGTATATAGCTAATACTCTATATATTGAGAACAATGTTGTATTAAGGGCTTGCTTTTTTCTTGAGTCCCATGAACACATTGTATGTAGAACTGTAATACTCATGGAAATTTCCCATATCTACTTCCAAAGTTTTCGCTGATGGATTCCTATATATCTGCTGATACTGATAAGACCTTACCTAAACATGCTTGTTAATTAGATAGTGGAGCCTTTAGAATTGTCTGATTCTTCCCTGTTCAGAGATTTGAGAAACTATTCATGCATTAACTTCAACATTTTATCACGATCAGACCAACTCTAGAGTTCTTGCTTAAGAATATCTAACAGAACTCCTTCTGTGTTAAGTGGTTTACAACATAGAATAAAATTCCCAACAAAAATGTGATAACACAAATGTTCCAACTGAATTTATCCGATCACTAGATATTCCTCTTGTCGAAAAACTAAATGGAAGTTCGTGGCAGAACTTCCCCTGCACAACCAACATGTGAATAAGAAACAATTTTCTGTTTTTTTTTTTGCTGAAAACTTGCTTTACATTAGCAATTTTTTCGAAGTTAATCAAGATTCATGTTAAGGAAGTTTTTTTTTTTCATTTATAATCAACAGATAATCTATTCTTTATCAGTTCTTTTGAGTCAACCTATGATGTTTAGCTTAGCCGTTTATTTAGTTATAATCCTGACAGGTGGACAAAGAAAAGGTAATTCTGGAGCTTTCTGAGCTCCATGGATTCTTACTTATCTAGAAGTTGAAAGCTATTTGACTTCCATTAATAAACTATTAAGATACTCCATTTACATTCATTCAATCTGCAGGAACAATCAAAAAATATAGAAAGAAATTCTAAACCTTCAGAAATTGTTCAAATCAGGTACATAACCGGAGGATTTGACTTACAAAAATTCTGAAGTCTCTTATGCTTCAAGAGAAGTCAATTTGAGGGAAAACTATAAGCCATATATCCTGATGAAGAACAGTTGAATTTGGGTGGTTCACGTGTGGGAATTCACATTCTCATCAGTACGTGTGAGAGCAACTAGAGCTCCCTGCTCTGCTGAAGGAATCCTGCAAGTTGGGTGGGCACAACAAGAAGAATCGCAGCCACCGAAAGCCTTGTAATTCCAAATATGTGAGTGTAAGGATTCAAAGAAGGTGATTTCAAGAATCTAGAAAATTGACTAGCCTTGTATTACTTTCTTATTTCCTGCTTTTTAGTTAATAGGGTGTACAACTATTTCCATAAAATCTGCAGAACTACAACAAATGGTGAATAGAATGTACGCTTTTGATATGAAACACAATTGAGATTATGTTTTCAGTTTTCTGAAGAGTTATTAGCCAACTTGTTTAGTTGGTAGAAGCACTGTGATCTCCATCTCTGAAAAGTAACTTTCATCAATTTGAGAATCTCTGTAACTTTCATAATGCTCCTCCACTTTTGAATGCTCTTATTCAAACAAAGGACTCCATCCTAAGTTGTCCCTATAAATAGTAGGTCATGAAGGCATAATTTCAAACAAACCTTCAGCTTTAAATTCCTTTTTTTCTCTCTTCCCCACTTCTCTTTCTTATATTTTCTTTTCAACTGTTGAACTCCCATTGGATCGAATTCTCAGAATTCGGTCTGATGGTCTTTAGCTCCCAAACAAACTTTGAGGAAAGTTTATAACTTTCCTTTCATAACTAGAACCTTCACACACCAAGAAAACATCATTAACCAGCTAGCTTTTTTGTGAATATGGACAAGGTATTGGGACTGGCGTCTGAGAAGGGGATAGTAATATTCGGAAAGAGCTCATGTTGCTTATGTTATGCAGTCAAAATCCTGTTTAAAGAGCTCGGAGTGGACCCTTTGGTGTATGATATCGACCAAGATCCTGACGGAAGGGAAATGGAGAAAGCACTGGTGAGGCTTGGATGCAATGCACCAGTACCAGCTGTGTTCATTGGTGGAAAACTGAGGGGTTCCACCAATGAGATCATGTCCCTTCACCTAAGTGGTAGCTTGAACGAGATGCTGAAGCCATACCAGTCTTTATCTTAATTTAATCTACAATATCAAATTGGATGAATAAATTTGAGCTGATTAAGTAGTCTAGTGTGCTCAGAATTTATAAGTAGTCTCTATATGTATAGCTGCTTGTACTGTCAACTATTTCACAGCATTTCATTTGTGTGATATGTTTCAGTTTGTTAATGAAGTTTGCTTAATATAATCTTTGTCTTCCTTTATAATAATGCCTCTGCTAATTGAACCAATTCCAAATGTATCATCAGCCACATTAAGAAACAAGAATTCTGCAACAAATTAGAACAGAATATAAGCTCTATAAACTACTTCAGACCTTAGAAACATAGAAGAAATCAGGAAGTTCAAACGTTGAAACCAAATTATAATCTAATGGAATCATGTCATTATTACCAGCATCCTCATAGCAATGGGGAAAGTTCGAAAACGACTGAGAGAATCGAAAGAACCGTCACAGAAAGCGAGGCAGGGATAGGCGAATGCCATAGAATGTTCAATGGAGGGAAATGAATACTTCAACTTTTGAACACCCTATTGCATCCCTCCATATACAAAAGTTTAAAGCAAATTCTTACTTTTTTTCTGGTTCTGCACTGCCTTTAATTCTCCATCTTTATCAAGTATAAAGAGAAGTATTACATTCCTTATCCTTCTGTCCTTTTCAATCTTCACTGATGTTATTCTGATCTGCCAGAAACTTGAAATTAAACCTGTTGCATGCCAGCCGGAAACAAAGTATTTGTTCAAACTTGTTTAGGATTATTAGCATTCTCTTATTCCTTTGGAGCTAGAGAATTTTTCATTATTTTTCAGAAAATTAGAGAACATAAGACTAAAATATATGAAAAACTTACTCGGAAAGAGAGTCAAGTTTTTTCAAATGTGTTCTCCATATCTATATACTATATATAAAAACAAAGAGCATAATGACAATGCTCTTTAAAACCTCTTAAATTGACATGTGTAAATTTTATGGCTTCTTAATATTTATAATATTAAATGAATATATATTAATTAATAATTTTATTCATAGTTCATTGAATTTAGTATTATATATATTAATGATTTTTTTATTTATTAAAATATAAATTAATAATTTTATTAATAGTTCATTAAATTTAATATTATATATTAATGATTTTGTTATTTATCAAAATAAAAATAATATAAAAAAATTATATTTATGTATTTAGGTGTGTGTTGATTTATAATTATTTTATTATCATTTGAATTTTAATTTTCTATCCTGAATTATTTATGGAATTATATTTTTACAGTGAAAATTATGTCAATATTATGTGAGATCTCATATTTTGTATAACTTATGATATGTTAGTGGTTGTTTGGTAAAAAGTTAAGCCAAAAATACTCATTAATAATTTATTAATTTTAATACACTAATTTTTTTTAAAAGTAGTACTAATAAGAATACACAGTAGTCTATTTAATGCTAAATATTCAATAAGTGACAATTAGGTTATTAGTTATTTTTTTTAATTACTATATTATTATTTAACTATTATATATCGGTCACACACTTTTTTACTACATCAATTTAACATATAAATTCAATCATACTCTAAAAGTTATTCAATAATTGTCATATTTTCATAATAATTATTTTTGTAATTATATACGTTATAGCAATTTTAATATTTTTTACAATATTCAACATGATGTGTTATTTTTCTAATGTTCTCAAAAGTTTTATTTTTAATTACCATGTGTAGAGTTGTCAACATACTTCAATGGTCATGTCTCACGTTATTAGTAAATACATTATTTTGTGTTAAAATATAACTTCAACTTCTTACTACAGTTAACTAAAAATATGTATCTTAGAAACTAATATTTGAACTATTCATCTTGAATGCATACATCTTAAGATGAAAAGTTTTATAAGAATTGTATGCATACATAATATATTCTCTTTATAAATAACTTCTCATCAACAGAAAAAAAGCATTACATGCATACGTCAATTAAAAAAATTGTATTATAAACTTGTCGTGGAAATATATTATACCCGCACATTCTCTATACATTCATTTTCTCTGTTTCTATTTATTATCAAACAAAAAAGAACGCAGAATTTAAGTAAAATGACAAATATTTGGTCATAAATTAGCATAAATAATACACGACATTAAATAAATTATTTGTTTGTATAAACAACTTTTTAATTTACATTCTAACGAGGAAATTTATCTACAGTTTTTTTAATAAAATCTTACAATTTCTCTATATTAACTTTCTCGCAGATGTAGTAAAATCTATAGACTTATTGATATGTGGTAGTTCAACTACTCACTAATATATATTACTGTCGTGCACGACAATCAACTAGTTTTATTGAATTTTCTTGCTCATTTCATTCGCCTAATTATCAGTTTAGGGGAGTTTTAATTTGCATTCAAATTCAAATCTTCTTTCTCTTACAACCTTTTTTTTACTGAAAAAAATAAAATAAAATGGACATAATATCTTTGTAAGTTGTTGACAGAAAGAACACGACCTTGCGCAAGTCATAACAAAAATAAAAATATTAGCTTGCAAGTCTTCACACAATGTAAGTAAGTAGATCAGTCTCGCATATTTAGACTGGTATGGTATATATCTCCTCCATTAGTGTAAGTCAAACTGAACCATCTTTATTCTGTCTCTAGCTTCACCTATTACTAACTGCTACTTGAATTCCTGTGTAAACACAACTTCGATGATGGTGGCTACTTAACTCACACATGTTTTTATATTTATTCAGCTACAAGTTTGATGAACGTACAACTGATTTCATAAGTTTATGTTACATATGGGCAGTGGCCTGTCTGTTAGTTTATTGCCCTACTTGCTACTCCCATCCTAGATCTCCACCAATATTGTCAATGTAGTAGATAAAATGCTTGACTATCACTTCCAAGTTTGTTTACAACTGAAGACAAAAGAAAATGATTGAAATGAACTCTACTTTGTTGACTTGTGTCTGTCTTTTTGTTTGCTTTGAATATCTTTTATTTGTTCATTATGAAGGATTACAATAAGGTTTTCCTGGTTCTCAGGATCAGAAATCTTTCTTATGGTTGTGGGACTTAGTGGTCACTAAATAGTTGTCGTTAATGATACAAACAACAAAGGAAGGTAAGAGTCGAGGAAAACGTAATGTGAAAGCAAATGGAGATTACATACAAATGAATACTGTTCAAAAGGCCATGGGAACATTCAACAGGAATCATTCCTTAGAGCATGCTTTGGTTTGATTCAATGGAATAGTATATTCCTGGGCAGATATCTTTCTAGCTACAACTAGCGGTGGTGACTTTTGTTAGATATTTGACCTGTAATCCTGAGAGCTTTTCTTCGTGTAACAACTGTCTAGGTTTGCATCGGACAACCACCGCAACTTTAGTCTTTAGTTTTGGTCATGTTAATTAGTGGAGGTCGAGAGTGCATGCAATTGTTGAAGGCGAAAGATGAGGATGGAGAGTCAAAACAGCGAAGCGGGGTTGGCCAAATTGTTCCAGTTGCAGTTATTGGGCGTCAGATTGGTCAAAACTCAGTCACCAACCCTGTAATCCTCTGTACATTTATTATACTCCATCCGTTCCTTAATAAGTGTCCATTTGATATTATACACACAAATTAAGGAATTACTTTAATAACAAAAATGGACTTTTTTACCCCTACTTAGAAAAAAAGACAACAATTATTCTTATTGATAAAGTCGCATTTTGTCTGCATAGTAAATGTTGAATTTTGTCTTGTCTAGAATAATAATATATGTAGTAAACGTGTCTCGAGGTCTCTGCATATCAATATCAAAGTGTTTCTCTTTCATCTTATTTTCTTCCACCAAAACAACACTTCATTGGACAAAGAATCTGTAAACATCACTGTTAAACTCCACCTCATAATCTTCTTCTATAATGGTCTCTGCATACTCTACAACTAAAGCTCCTAACTTATCTTCATCTCAATCTCATGAAAGTCCTCTTCAAGAAATCAACTTTAATTTAGATGGATGCGATTATGAGTTTGCTCTGCATAATGAGAAGCAAAGGATCATTGAAGAGATATTTGGAGAAGAAAATGATTTTATTGAAGGTATTACATACATCTCTAGCATACTTTCAAAAAAAAGAAGGAAAAATAGTGTAATTACAGCTTTCATATTCTGTGTTTGAAACCCAAATTTATGCTATTTCATTTAAATAGGAATAAAGATTTCATGGTGCCATGTTAATGGAGAAAGACTTAATAACTTTACCATGTTAATTCTTATTTGGAAAGTAACGAATGTTTAAAATTTATTACTGTATATGGCGTCCACATTTTCTAAAAGATGCATAGTTTGAATAATGAGTTGTATAAAATGAGTTTCTGTAGAGTTTCTCTGTTTCCATTGTTTGCTAGTTGCACTTTGTTTTCTCTATTGTTTATTAGTTCCATGCTAGCTTTCTACTTCGGTTTTTGGCTGTGTTATTGCTCATTTTGGTTTGTGTATATGTTAGATCAAAAAGGTTTATTTTATTTAAATTAGTAACCGATCCAATTGTATTGCCAGAAACTTGAGATATTGGCTTACTTTTTGGTGAAATGTTGCTTAGCCAAATCTCCTTTTGTTATAATTTGCTTTGACAGTAAAATTCTTGGCTCATTTATTTTGGTTGGACTGGTTTTAAAAGGATTAAGAAGGCACCTTCTGAGATTAGTGAAATTTTTATAATTAAATTAATGAATTTATTATGAAAATAAATATTTTAATAATTAATTTCCAAAAACCGAAACTAGGTTTCGACTATATAATTAATTAAACTATATAAATATTACTCCAAAATCCAGTTTTGGTTTTTCCAAAATCCGAGACCGGATTTCTGAAATCCGAGACGAGGTTTCCGAAATCCAAGACCGGGTTTCCAAAATCCGAGACCGAGTTTCCAAAATCCAGTTTTGATATTTCCAAAATTCGAGACCGAGTTTCCAAAGCCCCCCACCTGAATTCTTCTTCGTCTGAATCGTTGGTTTGTAAGAATCACTATCATTCTAATAAAAAAAATCACAACAGAGAAAGAGACAAGTAAAAAAAAAAGCTTGATGTTCTAAAAGTTTTATTCCATACTTGCATTCATATAGAACTGAAATTATAGTTACATTCATAAAAGCAATTCTTCTACTCCTGCTGTTAACAAAAACAGAATAAACCAAAATGAACAAGAGCATTTCATCAAAGTAACAAGAAAAAATAACCTAAAATAATGTTAACATCATCATTTCTGCTCCTGCACTACGCTAACAAAGAAAATTTAAACCAAAAAACTCCATCAACAAAAACCCATCAACAAAAACCCCATCAACAGAAACCCATCTGCGAAAAAATTTCCCAGTTTTGTATCAGTAGAACCTCGGAAAATATTTTTTTGGCATAAAAGTATAAACTTCTTGAAGCTCTTTATTCTCGTAAACTTGATACTCTTCTTCAGCAAACTTATTCAAATCGAAATTTCGATCTGCTGATTTGTTCAAATCGAAATTCAAAGTAGATTGTGGGGTTTTGTAATCTGAAAATGTAGATAGGAGTTTTTCATTTGGGAAATCTTTTTGTGAATCCATTATTCAAATTTTGACAAGAAAAGAAAAATAATGGTTCAGCTGTGGCTATTGGTATGATGGGAAGAAAGAAATGGAAGAATATGTAAAGAAGAAAGAGAAGAAACAGACTGGGGCAAACAACAACGTTTCTGCTTTCTAGGACAGCTAATTCTTTCATTTCCAAAAACTAAGTACTTGATTACATTAAAGGGGTAGTTTAGGAAGAAAGTGTGTCAAATATACAAATGAACACTTATTTTGGAACATAATTTTATGTCTAAATGGACACTTATTTAGGAACAGAGGGAGTATATGTTAATTAATTGTATTTAATTTTCTTGTTTTTAATTCACTCACTAATTGTGAATTTATTTTATCCATCATTTTCTTTACTTTTAAGTTGTTTTCCTTATTTTTTCATTCTTGTTCCGACTAAGAAAACAATTAAGTAATGTTCAAATATGTCTGTATATGTTAAGTATATTTTAAATATTTTTATAAAAATTCATTTGTTTTGAACATAAATAAACACAAATGAACATCATCAAATGGTTCAATAATTATCAACAATTTGATTTTAATTTTTTCAGAATATATTGACCACTAATGAACATCAATGAATATTTATATGATTATCAATGTTTGATCGGTTATACAACAATAAACAACCATACTATCTTTTAACATTGATCATAAAATAATGTTCATTTATATTTAAGTATGTTCAACATAGTCCACAAATATTAAAAAAAAGAACAATTAACCATGTTTTAAACATTGAACATGAAATAATGTTCATTTATGTTCATTAATATTCATTAAACACTAAATTTAAAAATACCATAACAAAAAAAATAATACAACTTGAACTTCAATGTTCATTATATTCATTATTGTTTATTTATATTGAACGCTAATAAAAATTAAAAACACAAACGCTTAAAAATATATGTTTATAACATTTTCATTAGACATTAAGAACATATCAAAACATTTTGATGATCATTGAAATATTCAATGATGTTCATATGTGTTGAAAACAAACAAAATTTTAAAAATATAACACATACATAATTATATCTGAATATTATCTAATTGTTGTCTTGTTTAAAAAAAAGATAAACTAATATGAAAAAAAGAAAAAAAATGATTAAAAAATAAATTTATAATTAGAGAGTGAAAAAAAATTAATAGTGTGAGAGAAAATAACATATAATTAATTAATATTACATCAAATTGGAGAGAGAATGTACATAATTAATAAAATTGACATTTTTTTATTTATTTGAACTAAAATCTGACATATTCACACAAAAAAACATGATGCAGATATATAATATTTAAACACTTTCGAAAACAAAATATAACATTTGTCTCTTTTTGGGCATATTTTTTTTGCAAAGGTGTGTTGGTCAAATCAGCCACATTTGGAAAACAAAAACTCGTAATTATTTTACAAAAGAGCATCTTTTTAAACTCTATCTACTAAAACAACATGTTAAATTTGATTTAATAAAAAATGACATATTTTAAAATTTATTTTTCTAAAATGAAAGTTTTAAAAGATTATCTCAGAAAAATAGCATTATGATTTTATTTACTATTATAGCATCATTTTTTATTCTGAAAATATTTTTTTAGG
>CANYCX014017704.1:0-20667 GCA_948193385.1 Breynia disticha f. nivosa
ATGGTGCATTTCTTGTATTTTGGTTAGGTTAGGATTGAAATAGGACCTTTTAGGTTCTTTTTCCTTCCTAACCTAAATCATTTTGTAAACCCATATTGTATTTGGCTTAAGCCTTCGCAAATTGTTGTAAATATTTTTGAGGAATGAAATATGTGTATTTATTAAAGAAATGTTATTCGATTTCTTCCAACCCTTATCACCTTTGTAATTTACTAAAAATTAATTTTTAATAAAAACTTGATTTCCGAATTTAAGTATCACTTGACGGGAAAGAGAAAAAAAAATACGTAAGTGATATTTGGATTTGGGGTCACAAATAACTAATTTTTTTATAATAAAATTTATTAAAATATTAACAAATAAATTTCATGTATTTATTTTGTAATGCCTTTTTTCACATACTTTTTAATAATTATTAAGCTATGGCTCTAAAAAACTAAATTATTAATTTTATTATTATCAAAATTAATAAAAAAGCTTACTTTAAAAATTTTATTTATAATTTCATTATTATTGAAAACCCAAAATAAAAAAAATCTAATACACATACGTGCTCAATTATTTTGTTTTCAATTTGTGCATTCATGAAATAAATATTCCTAATACTTTTGTCTACTTTTCTCATATTTTTAATTATTTTATATTTTTGATATTTTGTACAAATTTCAAATAATAATTCATTTTCTTGTCATTTATATTTATCAAACAACTAATTAAATTCAGCTCTTAATTTTCAGTTACAAACAAACAGTCTTTATTAATAGATTAAACATTCAGTACTTAAAATTCAGCACTTAATTTTCAGTTTTATCAAACGGCCCCTAACTCTTCTAATTCTAAGAAAGTTGAATAATACCTCTCTTGTTTAAGAGAGCAAAAGGCAACTCTCTTAATAAATTTTATAATATTTTTAGGGAGTAATGTGAAGAGTGGTGTATGATAGTTATTGATAGTTGTTGATTTTATTAATAAAATATTATAAAAGAGTTATGTAAAGAGTGATTTAAAGAATGTTGTTGGAATGATGTATAATTTTAGAGAGTGATTAATTAAGAGAGTGAATAAAAAATAATATTTTAAAGAAAAATTAAGAAAGCATTGTTAGAGATGCTCTAACAATTTTTCCCTCTATTTCTAACAAACTAGTTTGAAAACAAAAATCTCCAATATTCCCAAAAGGTGAGCATATAATGCTTCACCTTGAATTACAAATGAAAAGCTTCCTTATAATATCAAGTAATCAATATACGTTACAAACTTGCTCAAATTCAACACTCATTCAACAATACTACACACATCAATCAACTACTCAAATCCTCAACAAAACAATACCAAATGATCATAAAATGGAACAATTCATCATCAACTTACACCAAAAATCAATGTTACAAACGCAAAAGAGTATCAAATAAAACACCATATTTAAGGTGCAATCAAGAAGAAAAGAACTCACAACTTTGTGAGCGATCAAATAGGAGATGATGAAAAATGACTCATAATGGATAACCATTGATACAAATCAAGAAAAATGACTAAGAAACAATTGAAAGATTCAATGAGAAATTGATTGAGGTATTCTGCCAAACAGTTTATAGGCATATATTCTGCTTAATGACCAACACAAGAAACATTAAATCTAACTCAATAAAATCTCCAACAATTTGTCATGCTTAAAACAAATATCATGATAAAATGATGCCCACTCATCTCCAAACAAATATTAACATCAACTTCTTCACTCAAAACAACATCAACACAGCTCTACCAAATCAACCCCACACAAGTGCCCGATTCCAACACTACTTAACCCAAACTCCCATAAACTACAGTAAATTGAATTACCAACTCAAAGAAATCCAACCAAAATCTCCAAAACCGCCCTAACATCAACTTTTCTCCATAACAAAAATCAATTAATACTCCAAAAAGAAAAAATGCTAACTACCTTCGTGTATTTAAAACTGAGACCCTCGAAAATTGTCATAATATCACCCTTTAAATAGGGAGGGTCAACAATAGCAACAAAGTTGGGCAAGTTAGTAGCAATAGATCTCTTGACCATTGGCATATCATTCTAACAATGAAATATTTAGGGCTAATTACATATATACCTAGATTATAGTTTTTAATTGCAAACCAATAAAAAGTTAAAACATTTTACTCTGACTTTTTTATTGCAATCTATATGGAATTAAGCCCACTTTTATTATCCTAAATGCATCAACGCAAGAAATCATAATTCCATGAACACTTGACATGATTTTCATATTTTTTGATGTTTTCCATAATATGAAGTATTAATTTGTTTGTTTGTTATTTTTTTATATATTATAACATCCTGGAAAATTTTAGTCGTAAAATGACGTGAAATAAATGAGTAAACTGAGGTAAATAAAGTTTGATCAAAGGTTGATAGAAGGTTGATGTGAAACCATGAAGAAAAATGTTGAAAAATGCTACTAGAATACATTTTGAGCTGAAATTAAAGGGGGAACCACCATCAGAATGGCCAGGAGGTCATTCCAACAGGCCGTTCCCATGTTATTTAGGTGCTAGAAGTTAGAAACGGCCACCAAAATGTCCAGAGGCCATTTCTGGAGGCCGTTTTGGACGGCTAGACTTTGTTTTAACCGAATAAAACACTTAAAACGAGATAAAAACATTTATAACGCCTTATAACTCTTCTCCAATGTTCTTTCATCTTCCTAACACCATCCTAAGGGTTCCTAATAATCGGATCTTCCTAGAAACACCAAACATTGCAAGAATTCATCCAAAAACACAAAGTAAGCTTGTAAATGATTTATATAAGGTTTATATAAGGTTTATTCTTTGAATAAATTGATTTTGGATGGATTTAACCTGCAAAATTCCTATTGGAAATGATGAAATAAAGTGGAGTGAACTTAAATTGATGATATATATGTGTTAAGAAGGATTTTAGGAAGAAGGGTTTTGATAAAAAGAGTTGGAAACCAAAGTTGACTTAAGGCTTATAAATGGTTTTGCTGGAGATTATAAACTAAGGATTCAAAATTATGCTTAGATGATTCTAAGGTTGGATTTGATATGAAAAGGAGAAATTAATGATACGTGGATACATAATTTCGTACAAGAGGATCTGTACGACTTTTGGATGGTGATTGAATCGGTGTTGAGATTGCCAATTTGCTTATATTCGAGGTAAGTATTCTTACGCTTACTAAATTGATTTCTAAACCCTGTTAATTAGGCTTCCTTATAAGTAAGAATAGTTGGCCTATAATGATTTACTGCTAGGGTTAGATGAATTAGATTGAAAATGAATGAGTGAAATGGATTGATTATATTGATTTGATTTGTTATGCTTATGCTAGACCTGTGTGGTATCTTATTAGAGATTCATGTTGATATAATATTATACCTTTGTGGTATTGTTATATACTCTATGTGAGTTGTATACATGCTTTCTTATTGTTGTGTGTTGAGTTATGGAAAACATGATATATTGGAACCTGTGTGGTAATCTTGTGCTTTATGTGAGCTGTGCTTGTGTTGATATGATTTGCTCTGTGTGAGCTATGTTGTGTGCGAATATGAATGACATTCATATTGATTTCATTCATACATATTGCATAAGACCGTATGACACGAGCCTGTATGGCAAGCCTGTATGGCATCTATAATGATTATTCCTATGTGGACTTACATGTGTGGATTAAAAGGCTGAGTTGTGTGCGGTCTGAAACCTCTCCTGTGTGGTATAGAGGTATTCTTTGTGGACTGAGCTGTGTGAGATTTAAAAACCCAGGCCATTCTATATGGATTTATATTAGCATTGACATTTAATTGCATAGAATTGCATCTATGTCATACTTTGAGTTCTGTGTGATCCAGATTGGCTGTGTGCCTATATATATAAGCTCCTGTGTGGATTATGATATTGGTGTGATATAAAACTAGTGTGGTTTCTAATTGCTGTGTGCTAACCTATGTGTATAATGATTTATGTTCTGTTGATATTGTTGTGTGCAATATAGTTGTTCTGTGTGAACTTAAGCTTATGATCGAATCTATGTGGATTGTTGAGTTGTGTGTTATTATCTATCTGTGTGACTTGTTTGATTGGCATACAGGATGCCATAGGGAGAAAACAATTAGGCACGCCTTCGTGCTTATTTGTATTTTTCCCCTGCACATCACTTACTGGAATAGAAGCTAAGAATCCTTACTGAGTATATTTTACACTCACCCCTGTTTATTGTTTAAATGATTATGCAGATCGTAGGTGGCTGCTGTTAACTGGACAGTGTCAGAGTGATCATAGTTTCCAGAGCTTACGTTAGAGGTCGGGCTCTAGAGTTCAGTTTTGACATTTTGTTCTATACATATGTTGTACATTTTTTTATATACACGCAGGTTTTGAGTTTGAATGTTTTTTTTAAAATATTTGCTTCCGCTAGTGTTTGATTTTGGATTTAAAATAGATTGGGCCAAATTTACAAAATGAGCGTGTGTATATATATATATATATTTTCTCTCTCCTCTCCTTTGTTTTTAGATTTGATTTTATATCATTTCTTTAAAATATAATGTTTATCATGGAAATTAGATTTTGAAAATGAGCTTCACAATTTCACATTTTAAATGCATTCCTTCAATTTCTTAATCAATCATTTATTAACCATATGCATTCATAAATCAACATATCATCCTTTTGCCCTTGAAATATTTTATCATCTATTATACCATTCACATTATGTGTGTGTGTGTGTGTGTGTGTGTGTGTGTGTGTGTGTGTGTATACCATGAAACTAATAGTTTGGGTTAGTATACTCACTTGGCTAATGCTCTATAATGTTTTACCTTTTAACATTACTATTTCAACTTTATCCTAAATTTGTTCTATTTTGTTCAAAAATTTGTAAATCATATTAAACATTGTTTTTAAATATTTGATATATTTTTATTTTTCAATAAATATCTTGAGTTTTAATGGCATACCAATTTCATTTCTTTATTCCTCTTGTATAATTGATGAAAATTCAATCAAGTTTTTCCATCTTAACTTCTTTTTATGAATTCTAAATTTTTCCTCTTATACCATTTCTTTCATTTCTCCTATTATACATAATGTTTTTTATTGGTTCAACTTTCATCAATTCACTAACATCCAAAGTTTCTAACCATATTAAGTTTATTTAAATTTATTAACCAAAAAGGATAAACAACTTTTTTTTATAAGTTTAGCATTTTCTCATCAATCTTGTCTATAAATTATATAAGCTTTCCATTTAGAAAATACAACATATCTTTATGTACTTCTGACTACATAAACTTACAGACATTTCATAGTCTCTAAAATAATTTTTCCAGAGTTTTGTTCTATCCATAATCATATGTAAAAATCCATAGCATACATGTTTGAAATTGGAAAATTCAATATAAAAGAAGTTACCTTGACAAAGCCCCTTTTCTATTAGATTTCCATCTATTTTCTCGTATAATTGATAAGGTCTTTTAAAGATTGTTGTTAAAGAGTTTGTGAAGCTTTATGAGGGGTTTCCTGAAGAGGCAAGATTTGTATTTTATACTTTTCATTTTTAACTTTTCTTCCTGTTGACACAGTCAAGTTGTGACATTACATGACCCATGGTGATTTTGATGTCCATCGTGTAACTCATCACAACCCTGTGTCCAACTTTCTATTCCATTTACATCCAACATGCCCACTGTCGCACATTCCTCACTTGGTGTGTTGGTTACACACCCCATTGTTAATTTTGTATAGGATAGCATGCAATCAACATGCCTAACTCAATTCACTTATAACATATTTTCCATTGCTTCTCTTTCATTTATATTACTATCTCATATGATCACACACATATGTTCATAATACTTATGTAATACTAATGATATAATGTAAGACTTAAATTAGATTTCCTTTTGGTTTCTATCTCTCTTTGTTTATATAAAGGTATAAGGATGAGGATGTGATGTATGGAATTTCTATTGAACCAGACAAAATATATGCATTTATCAATTAGGAACAACAAAAGAAACTAAATGAAGTTCAAAGTTTTCTTAGTATGGCTTGTTATTATAAATTATTTGTAAAAGTCTTTTTTATTTTAGTAGACCCATTAATGAAGTTCTCATGGAAGAATGTATCTTTATGGTGGAATGAGTAATGTTAGGAGAGTTATAACAAGGTAAAGTACAAATTGACGATAGCATCGATACTTACTATACCGTTAGCTACAAGAGGATGTGTGATCTATACTGATGCTTCTCTTCAAGGACTTTGATGTGTATTAATGCATAATAATAAGGTAATAAATTATGATTCTAGATAGTTAAAACTTCATGAATTAAACTATCTAATACATGATTTAAAATTGGCAGTTGTGGTGTTTGCATTAAAGATTTGGTATCATTATCTATATGGTCAAATGTTTTAGATATTTATAGATCACAAAGGTATAAAATATATGATGAAGTAGAAGGAATTGAATTTGAGATAGGGATTATGGTTAGAAGTATTAAAAGATTATGATTGCACTTAAGATTGATCGTGGATAGGTTTGGTCAGTTATTTGTCTAAACCACCTAACCTATCCACTTTTTGTGGTTGGATAAATGGTCAACCACCAACCTATCCACTCTATTAGTCTATCCACCCAAACCTAACCACTAAATGGTGGTTCAGTTTACTCGGTTTGAGAGATTAACCAAAACGAAAAAACATTAAAAAATAATTAATTAGAAAAAAAAATACTGAGTTAAAAATTATTTCAACTTGAATTAGCATCTTCAATTTAAATAATAACAAATTAACATTTACTTCAAATAACATAATAATAAACAAAAAATAATATTTTGACTTCAAATTCAATTCTAATAAAGTCTTGAAATAAATTATATTCATTAATCTTTACCTTTATTCACTTCTTTTATGTGTGATCTAAAAATATCATATACTATGGTCTATCAATTAAAATGTGAAGAGTAAAAAAAGTTAAGAAAAATTTTAATTAATGGTATATACTTAATTTTTTTAAAAAATAGGTGGATGGTGGATCAGTTCGGTTAGGAGTAGATTTTGAAAAACCAAAACCACCAACCAAACCACTCTTAGTGGTTTGCTCAAAATCTAACCACCAACCTATCCACTTATGGTGGTTACCTTAAATTTCAATTTGGTTTGGTTGGTTGGTGGTCGGTTTGGGTGGTTTGGTGGATTTTTTATCAGTCATAATTGCACTATAGCATATCATTTTATAAAAGTGAATGTATTTGTAGATGTTTTAAGCAGAAAGTTAAATATGGGAATAGAAAAAATAGTTTCAATAAGAGAGTTGATAGTTTTAAGTGTAACACCCTAAAAAATGTAACTAAAATTTATTGGAATAATGCTACCAAAGTAGTGGCAAATGACCTTGGGAACGATTTTCCTAAAGCATTCCCCAAACCATTTTGAATGCTGACACGAAAATAGTGTCGTGCTGATAGTGAGGGGAAACAGATAATCAAATGGTTTGCACAAATTATTTGGTAAACCATTTTTGACTGATTGGGCTTAAAACAATAAAACGTGAACATTGTAAAACAGGAACGAAAAACACTTTGAGAGCAGGTTAGAGCCCTCCCAACTTTTCCTTCCTTCCTACCCTAAAACCCTTTCATTTCAGGGCTTAAACAACAAAATCTAACCCTAGCAACCTAAGATTGAGTGACTTTTGGTTTAAGGAACGGACTATTCAGTGAAATTTGACAAGAGAAAGGTAACCTCTAACTTTATACTTGTTGCATGTAGGATTTTTTAGTCTATGGGTTGAAATAATTGGTATATTTTTATAAGATATTGTAAATGGTAGTAGAGGTACCCACGATGAGTGAAGAATTAGAAATAGAAAGGAATTGAACTTTAAGGGTTATGGGAAATTGGGGATTTTTGTTAATTACTAGTGGAATTGTGAAATTTAACACAAAATTATGTTTAACATGGAAAATTGTTGTAAAAATCATGTAGGAAACATAGTTCAAGATCCATATCAAAGTTGAGCTGCGCGTCGACTTTGAGGAATTCGACGTAAGTGCATCGATAATAGTTACCATTGTTGGTCTTGCATCTGTATTGTTAAATATAGAGGGCCTAAGTGCATTTGCTAAAATGGTAGAGTATTATGTCTAAATGGACTTGCGTGTTTAGCATAAAAATGTGTGTTGTAATGAAATGATTGATGTTGTGAATGTGTTTGTCTTATGATGATTGGAGTGAAATTATTATAAATAATGAATAGTTGACTTGTTGGATTATGGATTATTATTATGATATGAGCTTTGACTATGGTGAACATTTTATGAGATTTATGGAAATTGGCTAAAGTCAATTTCATGTCATATTTTGGCATTACATGAGCAAGTGTGCATGTTCATGGTGAGGAATAAAACAAGGAGAGGGTGCTTAAGAGAGAAATTGACAAAAATAAGGAGTAAACACTCAATGTCGATAAGAAAATAAGGAGTGGGTGCTCACAGGAGAGAAATCTTTTGATAAGAAAATAAGGAGGGGGTGCTCACGAGGGAGAGACCTCTCGAAAAAAAATGAGGGCAAGAGAGTTCTCTAAGGAGAAATTGATTAGAGACCCAAGCCATATGTTGTGGGAAAAATGCATTAGCATTTCGTTTGCATTCATATTAATTATATGAAGTAGTATGCACAAGTTGAATGATGAAAGTCATGTGAGTATAATAGATTGTCAATGTGGAATGTTATGTGAATATGAATGAGTTATGATTTGATGAATTGTTGCTTGACTTGGTGTTGTGAATGCGTAGAAAATTTTATTTGTATTAGAGTGTGTGCTTGAATATAAGATTGATGTTGTATGAAATGTGATTGACATGTTTTGGGTGAGTTGTGATATGTTAAGTGTGTTGTGTACTGTTGGAAAATAGGGGAAAACAGACTAGGAAACGGGTGACTAAAAATTCTTTCCTTGTCCATTCCACTTTCAGAGACTTTTGGGAAGTTCAAAACAGGTTTTGAAATGGACTGCACAAACCATTCCCCAAATTGTTTGATTTCCAAAGAAAGATAGAGGGGAAACGGGCTAGAAAATGGGTTACTCTAAACTATTTCCCAGACTGTTCCCATATAATAAAAAGTTAGAATTGAGGATTGAGAGAAAGAAAATCGTAATGGATGAACGACATATGAAATTGGAAAGTTAGGAAATTTTAGGAGGGATGAATCCCCACTCATGAATAATACATCTAAAATACGTAAACAACGAGTACTTATGCATTAATTACATGGTAAGTGTTGCAGGTGCACTTACTAGGTATTTAGTTACTCACGATGCATGTGTGGTTCTGTTAATTGTGTAGAGCATAGCTAGTAGTGGGACTATAGTTTTGGTGGTGCTAGATGGTGTGATACTTTGAGGAGGTTGAATCTCCTTAGCTTTTGGGTTTTATTTTCCTTTTGTACATCTATATGGACATTTGTATAGATAGGAGATTTACATACTTAAAAATTGTAAATCGTTTTCCCTTGCTTCTCCATTTTTGTAACATATTTTGTATACGACCAAACATTAGTTAATGCTTTTAAATAGTGCATATCTATTTTCCTCTTTCCTCTCGTATCACCTTATATGTTTTAAAAAAATAATGGGTGTAAAAATCCCTTATTTACTCAAAAATCTGATTTACAAAATTGGGGTTGATATTTAGTGGTATTAGAGTAGGGATTAGAGTCCCTGCAGACAGTGTCAAAAATTGTTTCTTTGCATCATTGTTTGTTGAATGGTGATTTTTATAGAATGGAGCTGATCGAAAATCTATTGCACGAGACCGCCGAGTCCTAGAAGTCTCTGCAGGGCATAGATCTACCCCAGGGTACAAGGAGTAGCCCACAAATGTTATAAACCCACTCTTTTACCCCACTTATGCACATTTATTTGAAATGATGCAACAAATGATAAGGGGTTAAGAGGGTCAATCGGAGATGAATATTGACTGTAATTTTCGGTGAGGTGCACAGTATGGCGCAAAGTCTTATGAGGGTACCACAGACCTAAGGCAGGCGAAGGATTGGCTTTGACACATGAAGTGAATCCTAAATAGGATGAGATGCACACCAGAGCAGAAGCTGAAGTACACTACCTCACTGCTAGAGAAGGGCACATGGGACTGGTGGAAAGCAGTCCCCGGGAGTCATAATGATCCCCCTACACTCACCTGGGTGACTTCCAGTGAGAATTTACAGACAAGTACATTCTGGCCTTCTACTACAGCCACCAGAAGATCGAATTCTTAGAAGTTAAGCAAAAGGATATGATGGTGATGGAGTATGAAGCGCAATTCACGCGACTGTACAGATATGCTCCTAAGGAGGTAGTCACCGACCAACAAAGACGAGACTATTTTGAGCGGGGGTTTTGATTTAACATCCACACCTAAATTACATTGAAGCAACCCACTTACCAAACGTTGCTCAAGAATACCCTCAGAGGTGACGAGTTATGGGCCAAGGAAGGTCACCGTGAAGGAAAGAGGCAAAAATCATCAGGTGGATCCAGTTCCACCAGAGGGTATAAGAAGACTGATTTTAGGCCATTTAGGAGTACGAATAGAGGTGGGAGCCAGTCGAGGGTTAGTTTTGGAAGGCAGATAGATCATTCCTAGATCATTCCTTTAGACCTTTTAACTACAGGCACCAGAGCACCACAGGAGATACGGGAGTTGACATTAGGCCCGTCTATTACTATTGCAACTAACTAGGTCATTTTTCCTGATGGTGCCACTGGAAAGCTAGAGACAAGGAAAGAAGTGTCTTTGGATAGAACAGTGTCAAAGATAAGTGAGGAGTTGTGATGATCGGAGAGGCTGAGGTAGAGGTGGACGAGCAGCAGGTACCACCTCGAGAGGCAGGGGAGCCTCACAGTTAACGGCTTCACCTTAGGCCCGTGTCTATGCTATGACACGAGACGAGGCGATGGACAATCCCAACGTGATTACTGGTACGATTACTATTTTTGCACATGATAATTTGGTCTTTATTGATACGGGGTTTACTTGTTCTTTTATTAGTGAGCTCTTGGTATGGCAGATTGGGAGTAGAGTAGAACCCTTAGGCTACATAGTCGCAGTATCTATACCAGTTAGAAGGATTACCATAATGAGAGATGTAGTGAGAGGTTGTGACTAAAATTCAGAAAGTTGAGTTATATTGTTGATTTGATTGCGCTATGGATGGTGGAGTTTGGAATCATATTAGGTATGGACTGACTATCAAAAAATCCATGCAATTGTGGACTGTTGCATAAAGGAGGTGCTAGTTGAAGTAGATGAGATAAGAAGTTTATACCTTCTTGCTTGTTAATGGCAGGGATGGCCGCACAATTAATAAGAGAAGGGTACGAAATATATCTAGTTTGTATGATAGATTTGGATAAAGAGAGGCAAGAGGTTGGAGATGTAGAGGTAGTATGGGATTACCTCGAGGTATTTCTGGATGAGTTACTGTGACTGCCACCTTTGAGAGAAGTTCAATTTGGAATCAAGACGGTAACGGGAGTAGCACCAGTATCAGTGACACCGTTTAGGATGGCAACAGTAGAGCTGTAAGAACTAAAGCGGTAGTTGGATGAACTCTTAGAAAATGGGTTCATTCGGCCGAGTGTGCCACTATGGGGCGCACCGATATTATTTATGAAGAAGAAGGATGGAAGTCTACGGTTGTGTATTTACTACCGCCATTTTAATAAAGTAACGGTGAAGAACATGCACCATTGTCGTCGATAAACGATTTGATAGATCAATTGAGGGGATCGACAGTGTTCTCAAAAATTAATCTACGCTCTGGGTATTAGCAGTTGAGAGTGGAGGAGACCTTCATTCCCACTTTGAGTTCACGGTGATGCCATTAAGGTTGACTAACGCACCAGCGTCTTTCATGGCCTTGATGAACAAAATATGTCAACCTTACCTGGATCGGTATGTGGTGGTCTTTATAGAGGATATACTGGTGTATTCAAAAGATAAGGAGAGCACGAGGGGCACCTCCGAGAGGTGCTAGAGGTATTAAAGTGGAAACAATTGTACGCCAAGTTTGATAAATGTGAGTTTTAGTTGAGGGAAATGGTCTTTCTAGGCTACGCGATATCGGTTGATAGGCTCAAGCCGAATCCAAGCAAGGTCAAAGCAGTTTAGGAGTGGTAGGCTCTTAAGAATGTGACTGAGGTGCGTAGCTTCCTGAGCTTAGCAGGATACTACTGGCGATTCATGGCCGACTTTGTGAAGTTGGCAAAGCCGACGACCAACCTATTGAAGAAGAATGTTTTATTCATTTGGAATAACCGATGTCAAGAGAGTTTTAGGAATTGAGGAGGACACTTGTGGAGGCTCCACTACTTATGTTGTCGACCGAGGGTGGCTATTTTATGGTATATACTGATTCTTCCAATGCGGGTCTAGGAAATGTTCTAATGCAAAATGGTAGGTTGATTCCCTAAGCCTCTCGACAATTGAGGCTACATGAGGCAAATGACCCTACTGATGATTTTGAATTGGTCGCGGTCTTTCATGCACTAAAGGTGCGGAGGCATTACTTATACGACGAGATGTTCCAGATCTTCACCTATCATAAAAGCCTCACGTATATTACCACCCAATGGGAGTTGAATTAGAGGCAGCGGAGATGGATTAAGCTATTAAAGGATTATAATTGTAATATTGATTACCACTAAATAAAGGGGAATGCGGTTGTAATGCCCCAAAAATTTAACTAAAATATTCTAAAAAAATATGAAAATAGTAGGGCCAAATGGCCTAGCCAAACCGTTCCCCAAACTGTTTCAGTTGTGGACAAAAAGTTAATTTTGCGTGGACAGAAGCCTAGAACGGCCTGGCAAACGGTTTGGGCAAACCATTTAACAAATCTTTCAACCATTCAGGACTTTAAAAATAGGTCTGCAACATTTGAAAAGAGAAAACAAAACCCTAAACACCCACCTGACTTCTCTCTGAAACCCTACCTTAAAAACCTTTCGATCTAGAGCCTAACAACACTAAATCTAACATCAAAACCTAGATTTAGTAGATTCGAGCTTGAGGAAGACTGTGGTTGGCAAATCTCTTTCACAAAGCAAGGTAAGCTCTAACTTTATACTTGATTTTTGGGTGATTCTTAGTCTAGGGTTTAGGAAAATGATGTATTTTGGTTGGTTTATAGTTAGTGGAGGTATTTTGTACGGATTTGGAATTAAATACTAAAAATGTAGAAGAGATTGAGGTTCTAGGGTTTTAGTAAATTAAGGGTTTTGATAAATACGAATGAGAATGAGTAATCGAACGTAAATTTGTGGTTAATATGGAAAATGAAACTTGATTTGTGTAGTAGATAGTATTCGAAACCTAGACCGAAGTTGAGTCAGGAGTCAACTTCGTGGATTTTGAGGTAAGTGCACCAAAACACACTTACCAATGTAGCTCTTGCATCTGTATGGTTAATATAATTTATTTATTACACACATGTTGAAGTACTTAGTAAAGTGTCTTAAAACGTACAAGATGTGGATGCACTTGAAATCGATGCTTTGGTTGTAATTTTGACGGGTGATTGTGATTGTGATTGTGAATTTGAGATGTCTTGAAACGAATTTAAATTTGAAAAGGTATAATAGTTGGATTTGGCTGTTATGATGTTTTGTGGCAATCGTAAATGTTAATACAGATAGTCTGTGAATTATGTTTCATATATACTGATTGATTACTAAAGTTGAACTGAGTTTTGAAATTGAATGACGAAATGTTAAGCGTGACTATGATATGGTTGTGTATTTATATGTGATGTTGTTTAAGTGACATGTGGAAAATTGTGGTATGAGGATTTGTGTTGAAAATCAATGAACAAATTAACCACGATTAATGTGAATTAAGAAATATAATGATGGGATGGTAAGCCCTGATTTGTGATTGAGGTGACTTGAAATTGGTGAACGATTTTATGAAGTGAATAATAATGAGGTATAATTAAGATGAAAATATGTTGTATGTGTGTGATGTGTGGGAATCTAGTTAGATTCCCTTTGAATGCATTATGATGATTTCAATTTTGTGTGGATAGTGCGTTTAGAATTGTTGCCTTAGGGCATGTGATGATGATGGTAAAATCTTATAAAATCCATGTATGAGTTTGTGATGGTATAGTATTCAATGAGAATACATGTGATATGTGATTTGAGCTTGATGATTTTGCTGCGAGTACACAGAGGATTTTATTGATTTCATTTGTGATGAATGTCATTATTGGCATTTGCAGGAGCATGGTGCATGTTCCTGCTATAAGATTGTCAAAAGGAAAACGAGATGTTTTCCCTGTGAAAAGAAAGGAGGATTAGCCCAATGTTGTGGAAAGGAAATCAAGATGTTTTCCTTGTGAAAACAAAGGGGATTGACTCATATTACATGAGCGAGAGCTCTAATATATTTGGGAAAATGCCAAAAGAGCGAGAGCTCCATTATTGTGAAAAGTGGGGGATTAGCCTAATAAAGAGAGAGAGAGAGAGAGATCTCTTAGATGGAAATAGGGCCAGAGCTCTCTAGTTTGTGAATGGTTGTGAGACATCGGGACATGCGTGTGGATATACATTAGCATTTCATTTGCATTCATTATGCATAATTGCGATTGTTTGCATAAACATGAATGTGTGTGGATTATTAGAATGTTATTGATATGGTATGTTGTGATGGATTGATTTGTATGACATTAAATAAATGATGGTATGTGTTTAGGTGGGTTTTATAAATAAGTGATTTTTGTGTTAAGGCATAAAAAGGGTAAGAGATGTGATATGCGGTATGTGAAAGCAAGTGGAATAGTTATCGTGCTCTTGAATGATTATATGTGATTATGGATAAATTGAGTGTTTGATTCTAAGGTGAAAATCATGCGTTTGTATGATTGGAATGAAATGAAATAAGGGAACTTGGTTAATATGCATGAGGATTAAAAAGATGAATGTGTTTGATCCATTATAAGATGGTATTAAAAATATGCTTAATGTGAATGATAAGGGAATGTGACTAAATAAAATCTTGTGTCGAGGATGAATGTTATTTGGTTATGGATATATTAATTAATTCGTATGGATAAGGATTGATTGATCTTGGTTAGAAATGATCATGTGAAACAAGAGTTGTGTGTGAATTGAGTATCCAACTGCTTGAGGATATGTTATGTGGGTTGTAGAAGTGTGTTAATTTAGTGTGTGTTGAGTTGTGCTGAAATTGTGTTAAGTGTGCCCTGTATCATTGAACCAGTAACTTTAAACAGGCTAGGAAACGGGTTAGGTAACTCGTTTCCCAAGCTATTCCACTTGTAGAAGCAGGACATAAGGACCAAATGGCTTGGCAAACAGTTTGCCCAAACTGTTCTCTTCCTCCATATTGTGTCAGATGGATAGAATGGGATGGTGAATGGTATTCATAGGCTGTTTTCCAAACCTTTCTCGTGCTAGAAGAATTGTAAATTGTGAATTTGTTAGAGAGAGGCTGAGACAATGGATTATTAAGAGATTGGAAGTTAGAATCAACTAGGAATGATGATTCTTTACCTCAAACAATACACTAATACCTATTGAAAGTAGGTAATGATTAGGATGATTCCATTACCCTTGGCTCTTAAAACACCTAAAAGACTTTACTAATAAGTAATTATGCATTAACTACCTTGGTAAGTGTTGTAGGTGTACTTACTGGGTATATCTTATGCTCACGTGTATGTGTGTTTGTGTGTTTAGTGTGCAGAGTGATAGTAGACCTTAATTTTCACGACTTCTCGGTGGTGCTAAGGAAGTAGAAGTTGGGATTGATCACTATTTTATAAAACCTTACATACTTTTGTATAAGTAGAAGTTGCATGCTCTGAAAATGTAAATGATTTACCAGGCTTCCATATTTGTGTCGAAATTAGGTACAACCAATTTAGATTGTGGTTTTCTAAAGGATTTATAATTTATCTCCTCCTCCTACTTGTTGAATTACTTGATTTTAAAAAGAAAAAATGGTTGCCAAAATTTGAAATTCTTTGTAAATGACTTCATAAATTTGGGTGTGATAGTGGTCGTCGATGCTTTGAGCCAAAAAGGAAGAGTAGATGAGGAGGCAGTGACCTTAGGGTTAAGTCTCTACTTACATTAAGGGATTTGAGAATTTAGTTGGATGCGGTTGAGGGAGAGATGTTGGTCAACATACGGGTGAGACCATGTGTGAGGGAATTAATAGTGGAATGACAGAAAAAGGATGAGCATTTGATGAAAATAAAAAAGAAGGTAGAGAAGAGGAACTGTCTATAGGACACTGGTTAGATGATGATGGGATGTTGTATTACGGGGGACGATTATACATTCCCGATATTATGAAAGTCAAATAGAGCATTATAGTAGAGGCGCATTCCTCTCCATGCTTAGTGCATCACCACAGCACCAAGATGTATCGAGACTTGCAAGTTACGCACTGGTGGGTGAATATGAAGCGGGAGATAGCAGGAAAATAGAGACCCTTGGAGATATCAGAGTGGAAATTGGAGAACATAATGATGGACATCCTAATGGGATTACCAAGGACATTTAGGCACCACGATGCCATTTGGGTGATTGTGGACTGACTTACTAAGTCGACAAACTTTTTGGCTATCCGGTAAGATGATATGTTGGATAAGCTTGCAGGATTATACGTGGAAGAGATAGTGAGACTTCACGGTAACCCTATGTCAATCATTTTAGATTGAGATCTAAGATTCACTTCCCAATTCTGAAAGAGCTTACAAGATGATATGGGCATAAAGTTGCAGTTTAATTAGCACCCTATTTCACCCTCAGATCGATGCGCAATTGGAGAGGACTTTCCAGACGATTGAGGATATGATGAGGGCATGTGTACTAGAGTTCAGTGGTAACTAGGATGAATACCTACCATTGATAGAGTTTGCCTAAAACAACAGTTTCCACTCGAGTGTTGGGATGACCACCTACCATTGAACGTGCCAAAATTGTGCAGCAAACTCTCGAGAAAGTGAATATTGTGAAGAGATGCATGCAGGCTGCACAGGATCAGCAAAAGAGCTACTTCGATCAACACCATTGGGAAGTAGTGTATGAGGTAGGAGATAAGGCATTCCTCTGAGCTTTCCATGGAGGGGAGTGGTTTGATTCAGCCAAAAAGAGATATTGAGTTTGAGACATGTGGGGTTGTATGAGATCATTGAGAGAGTGGGGCTACTCACCTACCGACTTAAATTGTTGGAGTTATTCCTCTCCACAACATGTTCCACGTGTCTATATTGAGGAGCTACAGATCCGAACCGAGACATGTACTGAGAGATCCTGTGGTAGACATTGTGGAGGATCTCACTTATGAGGAGGAGCCGATGGAGATCCTAGACCAGCAGGTTTGTTGGTTACATAATCGAGAGATTCCAATGGTTAAGGTGAAGATGAGTTTCCATTCACATAAGGAGGCTATGAGAGAGGGGCAGAGTGACATGTGGTAGGGTTCTCCGCAACTCTTCTCGGTGACTTAAAAGAAATTGAGGTGCGTGTTTGCACCTTGTAATTGTGATTATTTAAATGACTAAGAACCTAGACTGTAAAATTTTAGGAACGAAATTCCTTAAGAGGAGCACTATAATCCCCCAAAAAATGTAACAACAATTTATTGGAAAAATGTAAATGACTGTAGGAAAAATTTGCCTTAACTGTTCCCTAAACCATTTTGAATGCGGACAAGAAAACAATGGTGTGCTGACAGTGAGGGGAAACAGATAATCAAACGGTTTGCACAAACTGTTTGGTAAACCATTTTTGACTAATGAGGGCTTAAAAATAATAAAACATGAACATTAGAAAAGAGAAACCAAAAACACTTTGAGAGCAGCTCAGAGCCCTCCCAACTTTTCCTTCCTTTCTACCCTAAAAAACTTTCATTTATGGGTTTAAACAACCAAATCTAACCCTAGGAAGCCAAGATTGAGTAACTCTTGGTTCAAGGAACAGAGTATTCAGTGAATTTCAACAAGAGAAAGGTAACCGCTAAATTTATACTTATTGCATGTAAGATTTTTGACTTTAGTGTTGAAAGAATTGGTATATTTGTGTAAGATATTATAAATGGAAGTAGAGGTACTCAACAGTGAGTGAAAAATCAAAAATAAAAAGGAATTGAACTTTTAGGGTTTTGGCAAATTAGGGATTTTTGTTAATTACGAGTGGAATTGTGAAATTTAACACGAAATTATGCTCAAAATGGAAAATTATGGTAAAAATCATATAGGAAATGTAGATTGAGATCCCAATTAGAGTTGATTCGTGCGTCAACTTTACAAAATTCGAGGTAAGTGCATCGATAACACATACCATCTTGCATCTGCATGGTTAAATATAGAGGGCCTAAGTGCATTTGTTAAAATGGTAGAGTATTGTGTCTAAATGGACTTGCGTGTTTAGCATGAAAATATATGTTGTAATGAAATGATTGATGTTGTGAATGTGCTTGTCCTATGATGATTGGAGTGAAATTGTTATAGACAATAAATAGTTACTTGTTGGATTATGGATTGTTATTATCATATGAGCTTTGAATATGGTGAACATTTCATGAGATTTATTAAAAATGGTTGAAGTCGATTTCATATCATATTTTGGCATTGCATGAGCATGTGTGCATGTTCATGTTAAGTAATAAAACAAGGAGTGGGTGCTCAAGAGTGAAATCGACAAAGATAAGAAGTAGGCGCTCAATTTCAATAAGATAATAAGGAGCAGGTGCTCAAGGGAGAGAAATCTCTCGATAAAAAAATAAGGAGCGGGTGCTCACGGGAGAGAAATCTCTTGATAAGAAAATAAAGAGTGGGTGCTTACAAGGGGGAGACCTTTTGAAAAGGAATGAGGGTGAGAACTCTCTAAGGAGAAATTGATGAGAGACCAAGGGCATATGTTGTATGAAAAAATGCATTAGAATTTCATTTGCATTCATCTTAATTATATGAAGTAGTATGCACAAGTTGAATGATGAATGCCATGTGAGTATAATGGATTGTCAATGGGGATGTTATGTGAATATGAATGAGTTCTGATTTGATGAATTATTGCTTGACTTAGTGTTGTGAATGCCTAGAAAATGTGATTTGGATTAGAGTGTAAGCTTAAATATAAGATTGATGTTGCTGTGAAATGTGATTGACATGTTTTGGGTGAGTTAAGATATGTTAAGTGTGTTGTATACTACTTGAAAATAGGGAAAATGTGCTTGGAAACATATGACTAAAACTGTTTTCCCTATCCATTCCACTTTAAGAGACTTCTGGGAAGTCTGAAATGGGTTCTAAAACGAGTTGTACAAATCTTTCCCCAACCGTTTCATTTCCAAAGGAAGACAGAAAGGGAAAACAGGCTGGAAAATGGGTTACTCAAAATTGTTTTCCAAATCGTTCCCATACAATCAAATTACTAGCAATACTATTCAACAATAGTATCTTTGATTGAAACTTAGATATCAAATTACTAGCGATACTATTCAACGTCTCATATTCAAATCCAAATCATCATTTTGAACTTAGATATCAATCAAATTTACTAGCGATACTATTCAACAATAGTATCTTTGATTGAATCACATCTTGACACTCAAGATTAAAGAATCAACTAGATGCTCTTATATTGTGATATGTCTAAATCACTCACAACTATTACTTTAATAGCTATCCTCTAAAATAATGATTATAATAGACCTATGTCTAGCCCTCAAATTCATCATCTTCTAAAGATGACAAAAATGGATAGCCACAGAATGCAGCTCAAATAATAGTCACACTACTAATTCTTAGCTGTAAACATTTCTTGTGTTAAATAATTCAACGTCAATGAATTTCTTAACATTCTTACCATTAGTTTATCAATCAACTCGATTTTAACTAATTTCAGTAAGAATCACATAATGAGATCATTATCAGTAAGATCATTCTTAAACAAAATTGATAAAAGTTAAAAGTTTCAATTTGTTGTTTATGGGCTCATTCTATAACCATGAAACTTTTCTCTAACTTACTAGAGAATGTGTAGTCCATACAAAACATAATATTATCAAAAATGTTGTCATTGAAAGATCTATTAAAGAGATTTTTTAATAAGATAAAGACATAATGTGACCTCCGAATTTTAGTATCATTTGCGTATACTTCACTACTACAAATGACACTCAAACCCAAAAATCAAGTTTTTTTCATTTTAAAATAATAATAAACAATAATTAAGAATAAATTTGAAGAACATTTTAAAACTAAACACAACTTTTATAACATATGTATATACAAGAGTCTACAAAATAGTTTCCAGGTTATTAAGGAAACAAGAATCCTAATGATTCTATTTTCGATTATAACCCAAAAAAATTACAAGTATCAAAATGTATGCATAGTCATGTACATATACTTAAAAGCAAACCCTAATCCAGAAAACGCACAGCACACCTCAGCCGACTCCAAGCAACTCCCAAAATCCGAGCAACTGCGCACCTTTTTCTCCAAAATGTAGTCTCAAATTCCTGCCGAGCGTTACAGGCAATAAATTGCATGAGTTTTAAACTCAGTAAGTAACATAACCACATTTGGTCGACTTC
>CANYCX014018215.1:0-26991 GCA_948193385.1 Breynia disticha f. nivosa
ATATATATATATTTATAAATTGAATTAATACGAATGTAAATAATATAAATTTAATTTGACATGTTATTTGTTGTTCACTTGTCATTGTCGTTATTTTTATTACATTAAGTGAACATGGATGGAAGTTAATACATGTATATATTTTTATACTATGACTAAACATAAAATTAAATGAAAGTTGACCTTTATGGTAGCGTTGTTTACTGAGTTCTATAACTCACGCATTTTATGCCTGCTTCACTCGGCAGAAATTTTGGATTAATAAAATTGAATCCGCAAAGGTGTTCCCTGCTATACAAGTTTCGGACTTTACAGCAAGAGAATTTAAGGTGGGCGGTGCACTGTGTAGGAAGTTTTCCTTAGTACATGATAAATCATACATAGTGCATTATTTGTGTTTTGTGAGGTTATGATTTGAATTAAGGTTTTCCCAGTTTGTATTCTTTCATAACCTGTTATATTTTATGAAATTTTCGTAATGTTTGGGCTTGGATTTCCGTAAACTCTGAAATGTTTTGGTAATATGTGAGTATTTAATTTAAATGAATTTAATTTCATTTCCTCCCATTTTATTTTCTTAAATTTTAATTAAAATAATATTTTTCTAAAAATCAAAATGATGTTCAAGTTTGAGTGCTATTTCTTTAGAAAATAAGTAATTAATTATGAAATAGTATTCAAATTTGGGCGTCACATCTACCATTTGAGCTACAATAGAATAGCTGGTCTCATGGGCATCCAAAATGATGAACAAAATTTACATCAGAGTTGGCCTTCTAAGGGGATTATGAGACACCACCTTTGGCGGGAGATCAGTATAGAGATTGGCCAGTATAGTCCAACTCGAGCCAAGGTATCAAAACTTTGACACCTAGAACATCACATAATCTACCAAGTAATTACACAGTCCATCTATGCTAGGAGAGATAGTCCAGAGGTCGTGGGAGAACTTGACTTTATTTGTCTTTACAGCATGATCAGCGACTATCCACTCCACCTTGGGTATTTGATGGCACACTTTTTACTGGCTTAAGGTACACGAGCCAGGACAGCAGCCATCTACGTAGGGCATTATATTACTCAGTTGATGCGGGGATTTAGAGTTAGAGTTTGGTAGGCCATGCCACAAATAGAGCCAGAATGCCAGGTGATACCTATCAGTATGAGCACGTTTGTGGCGATGCACTTAGCGACCGTGAGAGGCGGGCAAGGGTATCACTTTATTGACTAGGATCAGGCAGGCCCAACCGCTGATGATGAAGATGCTGATGACGAAGATGATAATGATAATGAGGGTGATGACGATGACCAGCCGATGCCAACTTAGCATGTCCCTCCGACACCTCAACAGGAGCATTACCAGTATGCTCCTCCACTACCACATAAGTATGCTCCACCTCAATACCAGTTTGATCCTCAACAGATGACGAGAATAGAGCAGTATCTCCGGCAGTCGGTGCTGGGCACCAAGAGGTGCGCACAGATCTTCAGGACTTACATGCAACACAAGCTAGTATGGAATCCAGATTTGGAGCTTTAGAGACGTGCGTGGACAGTATGGACCGGTACATACGATCTTCCAGATATCATGGATCGTTGAGTTACCATGGGCAGGGCTATGAATTTGAAGGCTCTAATGAATAGGAGGCGGTTATCTCTATATTTTTCTCTTATTTCTTTTCACTTTTAATCATTTTATATGTATTCCTTTGATGTATTTGAGATTTATTCCATTTATTTCGACAGTTTGAGCTTTAATTATTTTGTTCTTAGTTTTCTTTTTATGTTCGATTATTTTATTATTATCATTATCATTTTTACTTTCTTTCTTTTATTTTATTGTTCTTATATAGAATTAAGTGAGTTTCTTTCTTTGGAAGAATTTATTAAACACCGAATTAGCTCAGTCATTTTTCTGCGAATGCGATTGAACCAGGGAAGCCCACTTCTTTTCTTTTTGCTTTTACCCACTTTTTACTTATACTTATTCTGTTATTCCATTTCTTTCATTGAGGACAATGCATGGTTTAACTGTGGTGTAGGGGTCATTTTTATTGATCATTTATTAAGGCAATAATTGTGGGGTAATTTTTTTTTATTTTTGAGTAAGTTTGTTGAATTTTGCTTGAGACTTGATATAAATAGCTATTGTTACATGAGTTAGATTGACATGAATGGTCAAGATATGTGAACTACAGGTTAATACAGGTAAATAGGTTTGTCCAATTCCAAAAGTTTATTTGGTAAGGGTCTAAACATATTATTGTAATTGCATATATTATTGTTAATGTTAATCGCAGCACAAAATTTATAATCCCAGGAGCTCAAGTGAGATGGTATAGATCTCTCTTGGCTTAAGCAGGGTCAGGAATGTTCTCCCTTGTGAATGCAACAGTTTTAAATGGGACTAGAGCTAACCTTCTTTGTGGAACCATTCAAAGCTTGTGCTTAGGACATATATTTCGGTCTGATACATGGATTCGATAATTACTCCACTGTCTATGACATGAGTATTGCTATAAAAAAATATAAAAAGGAAGTAGTAAGGAAAAAATGCTAAAAAAGGAGAAAAACAAGAAAAAAAAAGAAGAAAAAGAGAGTAGACTTAGCAATCAAATTTTTAATGTATTGTCCGAAGTGTGCTGTAATTGGTAAAATAAATGCAAAAACTTGATTAAATTTATTCAGATTAAATAACCCTTACAAAATGAATCGAGGAATTGGTCTGATTTATTTTACTGTATTGATTTATAGTTTATGGATTGAAATGGGTTATAAGTAAGGGATACCAGTATGTTCTCCTGGAATCAGATTCAGAATTGGCTATTACAACAATTACTGAGGAAAACCATTGGAAAGGCAGAAATAAAGCGTTACTTTGGGAAATCCAAAGGTTGCTCAACGAGTTTCCAACCATTAAGTGCGGGCATGTGTTCCGAGAGTCCAATGGAGTTGCTCATTGGTTGGCCAGAGAGTGCCTTAGGAGAGAGACTTATATGTTTCAGGAGGTCCAGCAATTTCCTCCATCTGTTTTAAAGCTTCTTTATTATGATAGTTTAGGTTATTCTACTACTTTTGTAAACAATCCGAACCATGTATTTGGGGGTTTAATATCACACTCTATGTTTGGTATTAATGAAAGGAATCCATTCATTCCTAGAGAGGCCAGCTTAGCTGGGTTGTCTAGGATTGAGTGCCTCACGAACTCGAAGCCAGTCTAGCTGGGTTGGAGCGAGTGAGGGTAGGGCTATTCAAAACAAAAATTCTTTACTTATAGTATTCAAACTCATTCAAAGTAATTGTAGATATCATATCTGTACAACATCTATATGTACCTGTATATTGAAGCTAATGAAATCACGTTATTCCCTCAAACCCTTAGTTCCATCTCTAGCTTAATTCTAGAAATTTTTTGTAAATTTCTCCGACTGAATTAGACAATGAAACATATATGTTTAGAGAACAACAGAGGTCAAGTTTCCAAAAATTATTTCCGAAATAGATTTGGAATTGAATTGAACAAGTTGTAATTTAATTACTAAAGTAGGATAATTAACTATCTTGTTTATGTTCAGAATGTAAATCTAATATTTATTATAAATTTCTACAGAAAGAATTAAGGCATAAACCTCATATTTCAATGAATCTTAACCTGTTTAATTCCATACTAAATTAACCTTATTAATTTTGGAGTTGCTTATATTGATATGCAATTGAATATTGATATGCAATTGAAAGTGTTAGCAAAAAGTTTTTGCATTGTACAATATACATGCAAAAAGTATTTTTTTTCACGTCTTCTAAAGGCAGAAAAAAATTTTCTTAAAAAATGGGAAATTATGTTTGTCATATGAAATAACTTACACTCATTATTAGGAATGACAAAATATTCTGAATTCATATGGTACAGATTTGATCCAATTTGAATGAGATGGACATTTTCATATTTGATCGGGGTTCGGGTTGCCTCGATATAAATATTATCGAATGAGATGCCTAAGAAGCATGTTAATCTTCCACACTTCTTCCATCACCAAATGCGAACGAATATGGACTACCAAGCATACTCTTTGATGCTGTGATAAGAGGTCAAGTAAAAGGAACAAAAAAAAGATTGCAACCCATCCCAAAAAACAAGAGTACGAAGGCTGGTTCTCCAGAGCGAAGCAGCATACACATTTTCATCTTTCACTACAGACCAAGACATCATGTAATCAAAAAATAAAAGGGCAGAAGAATTCAAATTATCACAAAAAGCTTGCACGTTATTAGCCGCGTCTCAAAGATAGATTTAGCAACAACTCTCACATTGTTCAAGATCCTCAGCAACACCTCATTCTAGTGCAAGCTTCTAGCAAGTTATGCAAGTAAATTTAGCAGTTTTCCATTAATATAACGCTTCACAGATTCTATGTACACTGGACGCTTTTTTAATCGCCTGCCTTGCTCGTCTATCTTTACATCAAGATGAAAGCACACGCTCCTTAGCTGCTTTCCCGGAGATCGCATTGTCCAAGCAGTAAGCTTTTGCAGAAGTTTAGACTGAAAGAACAATAAATGGCATGTGATGTGGCACTTATATTGTTTCATGAGCGATGAAACAGACTCGTCCTAGTTCAACCTTCTCCTCCTAGGTGCCCGAGAATCCCCACTGTCCACATCAGACAGTCTAGACGCATCATTTCTTCTTCTGGAAGAAGAGGTTGACAGGGAAACCATGGAATCAATTTCCATAGCATTATCCATTTGACTCTCCGAGTTTATAACTGCTGCAATACTTGAGTAAGAATCTCTATCCTCAACAGCTTGCGTTGGCTGCTCTTGATTCCTTCCTCCAGGAAGGTTTCGGAAATAGGCCTCAATTATTCTTTCAGCAGAAGAAAATCTTGGAAGGTGTGAGTGTGATCTTCGAAGTGGAATCGGGTGAAGATTATGAAGATGGCCACGGCGGGAATGGCCTGATACTGGGCTGGTTGTGCCACTGTGTGTTAAATCAACTATGTCTTCAGGAGGTGGAGTGTGATTTTGCTCAGGACGTCTTCCCCTAAATGTGATAATCCTATTCAGTAATGCATTATTCCTGTCGGCAGTTTCTCTGACATTATTTGAATCCTGTGGCAAAGAAAAATCGCGAGTCAAATCAAATCTACTTCCAAGACGCCGGATCATCTCCTCCACTGGAAAAGTGAACGGATTTCTCTGAATGGTTTGTCTCAAACTCTCCACCCGCCCAGCTTGAGGCCTTAGAGGAATTTCGACACTCGAATCCTCCTCAGGCTCCCGAGTGTTACTCCCTCGACCATAAATTGGGGTCACATTCTTGATGGTTACCTCTCCCTTGCAAACTGGACATTCCTTCGCATCAGAATACATTTGCAACCACCTATAAAGGCAAGGCCAACAAAACAAGTGACCGCAACAGGTAACGACTGGGTTTGTTGCCAAATCCAAACAAATATTACAGTCAAAAAAGCTTCCATCGTTGCTACTTGCTTTCTCAACATCACTCTTTTTCTCCGAGATGTCATCTTCCAGAAAACCAGTATTGTTTTCACACATTTTGGGCACTTCATTACTTCTTTCTTCAGCTGCAACACTACCCTCACCAGCCTGTAATGTGCTTCCATTCCCAGAATTTCCCATCAACTGATCCAAATCAACCGAAAGATTCTGTGTTTCCCGAGAAATTTGCACTTGTCGCCATCTCCAGCGCCTACTTCTAACAACTTCTCTAATTCTCTCAAAGGGGTCAATCCTCCCAATATTATTAACCCAATCATCCAAATTCACTGCCTCACTCGGCACTGATCCTGATCCTTCTTCAGGACCAGGACCAAGATTCAAATCAAGGTTCATAGTGTCAGATGTCTCCTCACCCATCACCAACTCCACAATTCCCCAAAAAAACTTCGACAAAATTTACCAAACCCAAATCAAAAAGACCCGAAATTTTACAAAAACTTAATAATAAGACAAGAAACTCTTACCATTACACCAATAAAAATATCAAGCCCCAAATAAAACCACGACACATCAGAAAACCCTAACTTTATTATAACCCATTTCAGCAAAAACTACAAATCATTTGACAGCTAAAAGCCTCTACTTCACAAAACAAAAGAAAAATACCATATAAGCTTCAATCTAAAATAAAATTAAAAAAGCTTAAACGAATTTATAATTCAAGACTTTTGATCAACAAGATTGTAACTTTAAAGATTATCAATATAACAAAAACAAAGCCTTTATGGGTAGCAACAAAAAGCAAAACAACTAACAAGCTAAAATAGAAGGAAACTGTTATTGTAATCCTTAGACTAAAATCAATAACATTAAGGACCTATAGAAAAAGATGGGACCTTTAAGATAAAAAGTGGAGTTGTTTGTGAAACAGAGACGAGTTGGCTCCGAGTTGACTAGGCATGCTTGGTTCCAATTCTCTGATTATCAATTTCATCAATAGGAGGAGGGAGGAAGAGAAAAGATGTGCGCGTGAGATTGGGTTGAATTAGGAGGACAGGAGAGAGGTAAATCATTTCTGTGTTCAGTTATAGTGAAACTGGTTCTTCAATTTTTATTCGTAGGATCCAACGGTTATGATTGAGGGTTTAATAAGAGAGGGTGATGAGATTGTAGATTATTGAACGGTCACGATTGAGTCATCTACTGAACAACCAATAGAATTGAATGGTAGATATGGTGGGGGTTCAATGGTCAGACCATAAAATTTGTGGATCGTCGATGTGAGATTTTTTGGGTGAAGGGTTTTCTTTTTATTTGGCCTTCAACTAGTTTTATTTTTACAGTAACTAGTTTTATTTTATTTTTAATATTAAAAAATATTTTAAATATATTTATTTCTTTTTTAATTAATTTATCAATTAATTAAATTATATAAATATTATAATTAATTCAATCTCAATTAAATATTTAATTTATTAAAAAAGTTAATTTAAAATATAGTACATTAATAAAAAGTAAACATTATATTAAATTTAAAAAAATATTAAAATAATTAAAAATAAAGTAAAATACTAATTAAAAACTAATATAACAATAAATAATTATTGCTCAACATTTTTGCGACGTTGTCATAAATGTTTAATTAAAGATATGAAGATAAATTACACAAACTGAAAGAATACAGAACAATGTGAATAAAGAAAAAAGTTGTTTGCCAATTTACGTGAAAAATTTAATTGAAAACTTTTTGTGTATATAATATCCTTAAACTCTTCATTTATATCATTAGCTTTGAAAACATTTCTAGTTTTTTTTTTTTTAAAATATTCACTAAACCAACAAAATGTCAAACTTGTGGATTTTGCTCTATTTTCACAGGTATTACGTTTGTTGACAAGGCAACACTCTTTTTCTTGGTTGTCGTTCGGCTCTACTCGTCGCTATTTTAAAACTATTAATATTTTAATTACCTTTTAATTAAATCATATCATTTAGGAGAAGTCATATATACATTAAGTTATACTTGTCACAGTACTCGCGTAAATCTTTGTATTGCATTTTTTCTGGCACCCTATGTTTGTATGACACCCTTGTTGATACATAGCTGCATTTGAAGTTTAGCTGCTAAGCGTTCTAAGTGAGTGTGATTACAGTTTTATACTGATAGTTTTGTCTTTAAAAATTATATGAATGTTTGCGTTGTTGTGTTCATTTATATTTTGTAAAATGACTAAATTTTGAATTTCGCTAAATTTAAAATTTGTTGTGCGTGTATATCAACCTACCTTTATTGTACACTCTGCATAATATGTTTGTTTGATACGTTTACTTAAATTTGTACATTGTTGGGACGCTCCATTATCGGGTTAATCATAACTTTTGGCAAAAGTTTTGTCATTTGAGACCTCTCCTACCAAATATAGAGTTTTGGTGACATAGTCACATAAATCATTTGGTTATCCCTGGTTTGAGTGTCTTGTGGACTCATCTGTTAGGTTCCTAGTTTTGAAATATTTAGACTTATTTAATCTTATGATTATGTAATCTTTGAAAAAATTTTAAAAATGATTTTGTAATATATTTAGTAATTGCATGTAATAGTAGTAGTAATGCTGTGTGATATTTCAAAAGAAAATATTTTCAAAATCAATTACATGAGGGATCTTGAACTGTTTAGAGTGTTATCTTACACTGAAAATTAACTCCAAAAATTTACATGATTTTAGTTAGTAGCTCTCCGCTCCAAACGTTTCTTCCAGTGAGCTTTGACATTAAACTGTTTTGTTCAATTATGTGTTTATTAGATACTCCATATCTATATGTGGAAAGTTAGTAATTATTTTAGATTTATATATTTGTATTTATATTTTGTAGGTACTTATTTTTATTTTACAATTTAAATTTTTAAGTGATTTTCACACTTCTAACTTTATTAATATAAAACTGATTAAATAAAATAATAATATGAACTATACATGTTTTGAGTCATATATTGTAAAATTGTGCGAATCAGACTTCCATAAACGACCTGATTTACAAGCCGATCACACACCCGAAATTGAGCGGGGAAAATAGTTTAAAGCTGTGGTATGTTAATCTTTAAAGTTTACTTAAATAAGGGTTCATTTAGTTTATGTTAATCAACTTCTTAAAACAGAGTTTATTTCGTTAATTTGTTGTTATATCTCATTAAGCCTTGCGTATGTATAGTGAACCCACTTGTTAATAAAATAAGCAAAACGTGATTTTTTTTTGTTTTCTATATAAATTTTAACAGCGCAGATCTACTAATTGAATTGGTCCGTGATAGTTCTAGTTTCAACTGAACTTATCAAGTGCCTTATGCCAAGCAAAAATTCTTCCAAATTCGGAATCAGAAACACTGAAAATTTTCTCAAAAAACATAATTATTGTCTAAACCATTAGATTCAATTAACCCTCTTGCAATCTGATCTAATCTCTCCACTAGTTCCTGTTAAAGGGCTAATGTTTCCCATATTAATCATTGACTGAACAAAGCTCTGGAAAAAGGCAGTTTGGTTGCTGCTAAAACTGTTAACAATGGAAATTGTGGCAGCTCCAGTTGTGGAAAATAGTTCCTGGTCCGACTGAAGAAGTCCTTGATTGGTTTGAAGGTTTGAGAAGTAACTGTTGTCGAATGTGTCTTGTGTTACTGGATCAAGATTTGCCAATGCAGTTCCACTCCCGTTTTGCGGGCATATTTGTTGCAGAGTCGTCAGGTATGTTGAGTTCAGTGTCGGGTCAGGATTGCCAGTGCCACTGAAATTGTATAGCCGATTGCTGAAAACTCGACATTGAGCTCGTCCAAATGTGTGCGCACCTAAAAATTAATTCATCGTAATGTTTAAAAACAAGATGCTATCAACTCATTGATTTTGGTCATTTTTGTAGTGAACGAGTGTGTTTACCAGATAACGCCACAAGATCATTAGTGTTGAGACCAACAGCAGTGAACTTGGAAGTAATGTTAGCTAAGCCTTCTACAGGGGAAGGAATCGAAGTATTAGCGCCAGCCTGATTCGCGGTGCGACTGTCTCTTCTTCCCAGTTGCACATTCCATGAAGGACCTCCTGACTGGAACCAACCATTTACAGGTGCACAATAATCAACGCAGTTCATTAACAAATCCACATGGCGGTTTTGAAGGTTTGATTTCTGATACAGATGAAAAAACAAATATTGAAAAGTACCAGAGAGACAGAGGCTTCAGCGGCAAGTGCAAGAATATCAGCGCAAGACACAACACCAGGGCAAGAATTCTCCACAGCAGTTTTAATATTATCGACAACATTGAAACCTCTGGCGGAGTTGGTGTTCGGAGCCGCATCTTTTTCACTCTGTATGTTCGCAGTTGCATTATTATCTAACAAAATCGAAGCATCGCAACCCTGCACATACAGAACCAAATCACCATTTTATTATACAAAGAATATTTTCAAGCATCTGCAGAGAAATCAATAAGGAAAGAAGCAGAGATTACGTTAACAAAACAATCGTGAAAATGAAGACGAATAAGACTGGCACCAATCCGAGGATCAGATGTAAGAGCCTGTTGAACACCATTAGTGACAATGGTGGTCACATTAGGGCATGTTGTAGAATAAAATGTGGCACTCAATTGAGAATTGCATTGTCGCAGCAAAAATGCTGCCATTAACAAAGTAGTTGCAGCAAATGAGCCAACCATGGTAGAAGAAGAGGCTATATTGCTATTGCTTCCTGTGGAAGAAGATTGGTTTTTAGTAGTAATCATAGGATTAGCATCTTCTTAAGCCATTATTTATAGATATTGTTACCGACAAGTCTTACTGGATTTAGCATTTTTTTTTCTTTGGGTAAATTGTTTATTATTGATTAGTTATAATTTACTTCACCTAATTGGAGAAAAAGTAAAACCATTGAAACTTGAGGGATATTATTTAAGTGTTGGATTAGTTGTGTTCTGATATGCAATTATAGTTGCCGGCACTTATGATTAATTCAAGGGGTTTTATGGAACTGAAATATTTTTAAGGGAGAGTAAAAATATATAAGTTAAAAATAATATAAAAAATTAGATAAGGGCAATATTAAAAAAATATACGATAAAACAAAAAAATATATATAAAAGCATGCACGACAAAAATAAATCCGACTCTTGTTAACGTTGAAATTAGTCCAAAGATGTTGTAGACTATATATCCTATTATAGAGCTGTAAATTTTTTATATGATACTACGATTTGTAAATATATATTTATGGCAAGGTACGAACGACACAGATGGAATTTTTTTGTAAATAATACCGCAAATAATGACATTTGATAGGAAATCGACAACATGATTATTATACGTCTAATACAAATTAGCAATTTTATTAAAATGTAATTAGACAGAATAAACTTATGCAATAAGCAAAGTGTGAATCAAGTAAGCTGAATGCAAAAGAAAAGTGGATCTCACCATCCCATCGTGGCCATGCAAGTCTTGAAAGAAAGATTAGAAGCACCAAAAAAGCAATCAGTTGCATGGCAGCAACACAATAACGTCATGAAGGAGTTAAAAAAGATTAGATGAAGTTTCTGTATCAAAAAAAAAGAGAGAAGTTGGTAGGAATATGAGGAGAAAGTCAACAAAACCGTGTTTATTGCAAATACAAGCAAAGATAAAGCTAAAAAAATGAACTAAAAGTCAATAAAATGTAGGTAATCAATGTGTTTCACTGGAAAAAATCATACTCGTTTAAGAGGAGAAGTTATAAAACCGTGTTTATTGAATGCAGTGGGCTGTAAGGGGTGAAGCAAATAATTACTGCAATATTAGAATTTTCTAATTGTGTGAAGAGATTATTGTGAAAGGAATTCCAGAAGTAGAAAAGGAAACTAGCTAGGAAGGAATAATATGTAGTACCCTCTTGTTTTGTGGGATCCTACAACTACAAGGAATGTTTACCTTGTAGTAACCTATGTTACAACTAAATGTTACTTTTCGTCCATATTATCAAAATCGAACTAGAGATCAAATCGAAAAATGAATTGAGTACTTGATTTACTCGCTGACTTAGCAGTTAAAAATTGTATATATATTGTCAAATGAGTGTTTTTAAAACTTAAAATTGGATAGATTTACCCTTTCATCGATTTTTCACTAGTTTAATACAAGTTCACTTACAACACGTTATGAATAGGGTGAGCCAAAAAAATCAAACCGACCATTTAAACAATTATCAGTATAACTAACCGATTTGATCTGATTTTAGTAACTCTACTTTCTCTCAATATATTTGCATGCCTTAGGGGAACTTGCTACCTACATGCACACAATTTCATAAACCAAAAATATGTTATATGGGCAAACATCAAGGAATAACTAAGGTTACCCTTTAGTCTTTACTATACGTTTCTCTCTCTTATATTTTGTGATGGGAAATTTTTTCTTTTGATACGTATATTTTCATTCCTTTGCGCACTATGATGAGAACTTCATAATAATGATATATTATTAAAATTTGGTTTGTTTGTATGAATTTATTTTTTTTAAAAAGATATTTTTTAATTTTTTGATATTTTACACCAACAAAAAATAAATTAAAAAAATATTTTTATGTAAGATATTTTAAACTTATTTTCTTTTTAAACTTTAAATATAAAAAAATTTAATTTTAAAAAAATAATATTCAAAAACTTAACTTATATAAAGAAAATAATTTTTTTCTAAAAAATAATTTTTGGTCAAACAAATAGTCTAAAAAATTTAAGAAGAAATTGCAAACATCCGAGAATATTCTGCCATGAATTAAGGGGCCAAACTACAACCATCAAACTAAGACTTGAAGAAGATTTTAGTTTCAATAATTATGGGCAAACATAAGAGCACATAAATCAATAATAAAGGTTAGATGCCTACTTTTTTTGAACAATTTTCTCTTCCATTAATTGAGGAAAAGGAATCCTGTGATATGTTCATAGACAATGAGAAAATATGTTCATAGACAATAAGGAAATATGCGTACCAAAGTGACCCCCCCAAAAAATTGAACTCTCAAAACCAAACTTTGAGATTTATACCATTTTCATAAATGTACATTCATTACCTTAATTTGTCCCAACACAAACTAAAAATAAAATTTCTCACATACCCAAGAAGGTTTTTCTCCCAATTTCTTTGAAATTCCTCGGAAATGATCAAGAACTTTCAAAGTGTTCATGCAAGCCCCAAAAGAGATTTGCAAATACCAATGTGACCTTAAAACCGTTAGGTAAAGACTGTTTGTTTGTCTCCATTTCTCAGCAACTTGGTTACCTTGATCACAAAGACTTTAGACCTCCATTTCTCAGCAACTTGGTCACACTTGCTCCAAAGATTTTAGAGGAACTTTCTCTCCAGGACTTTAAGGAAACTAGCTCACGAAGACAACGACAAAATTGGTAGTGAGTGTTAGGATTAATAATATTCCTTAAGAATATATATCCATGAAATGGACTTGGTAAATTTGTTACATAATAAAGTAAACATTATAGTGAAAGCATACTTGAATCCATGATTACGATGAATTTTATAATCATAACATTTTCACCTTCAATGTAATTTGCACTTTCTAAATTTTTAGAGAAAAATGGGCTTTGCTCTTGGTAACAGAATTGTTAAAGAAACAAAGAAAAATTTCATATTAGGAAATTGTGAGATGTGAGAAAGATTTATGAGTGGTGTGAGCCCATAGTTTAGTACTTTAAGATTTTGGGTAAAGATGTGATATCAGACTCACTTGTGTCCTTCTTATTTAGTATTCTGCAATTCCGCTAGACCCATACTCACGACAGGTCTCCCAAACGCTCCCTTGGTTAGAGCCGATGATTCAGCTTGGGCATGAAAAAGATAGTATGGTCAAGATGAGTGCAGTAATATCATGAAAGTGAAGAGTTATGAAAAAACATGAAAAAAAAACTGTTGAATACACAGTTGGATTTGTGCCCAAATCTACGAACAGGGAAGAGTTATGTTGTCATTGTCTATGGAAAGTGGGGCAGCTTGTAAATGGGTATGAGCTCTTGAATTTAACCACATTAGCATTCGAAGTGATCCATAAAAAAATTTATAGTACTGAAAAAGTGGCTTCCACTATAGGGAGAGCAGATTTAAGACCAATGTGAAAGAGATTCACACTTGAGGAGAGATTGTTAAAAAACAAGTGAGAATCTCACATTGGAGAGTTGTGAGGTGTTTATAATTGATGTGAACCTATATTTCGTACCTTAAGGTTTTAGGTAAAGATATAACGTTAGACTCACTTGTGTTTTTCTTGTATAGCGTTATACATTTCTGGTAAACCCATGTTCATGGCAAATTATAAATGATTGATGTAAAATTCTGAATTTTGCATGTATTTTCATGTATATTAGCTCGTAATGCATATTATTTAAATTATGCCATCATTGATAGTTGCATATGCATATATTGTTGAGAGTCAAAGTTTGAAAAAACTTAGAGATGAATGAATAAAAAGAAGAATTATGATATTTTGGACGAACTTCCAGTTATACGACTACAGAAATATACTTAAACTTCTCGAATCAGATATCGAAAATTGAAAGGCAACATGTCTACGAAAAAGAGTAGGCAAAATGATGTATTTAAAATTAAAGCCACCTATCCTTGGTAGCTTATAAATAGGCTGAAATCTGAAAATTTCCTTCATTTTTTTTGGTTTGAACTTCTCGGCATCCCGACACATTGACCGAGACTAATCTGGTTCCTCACGGGGGCGACTCTCCTTGGACTCGAACCTAGGTTTAAGCTTTTATGGGAGGGTTAGATTGTCAGTCCAACCAACACCACGTGGGTTGAAAATTTCCTTCGTGGTGAAGGAAAGGAAGACAGAAAAACAGAAGAAAGAAAAAAAGAAAGAAGAAAAAAAAATCTTGTAACCCAGAGATTCATAGGTAAGAGATTAGGGATTCATACTTAATTTAAACGGCTATTCTTAGCAAGTTTTTTCCAACTATATCTTGTTAATTTCCTTAGATCATAAGATTCAGTTTTTTATTCAGATTGTTTTGGGTTTAAATTGTGTTATAGTACTCCAAATTGAAAAAAATTATGACTTTATAGAAAGTTTAAGATGTCTAGTGAATGACTAGGTAGAGGAAATTGATGAAAATATTTTATTACTTGTTTCCTCATTTGACTAGGCAGAGGAAATTGAGCATAACTAACTATGCAGAACTCCATATGAGTTGATTCTTGTTGTCTTAGAACCTAGACTAGATCTGGGTAAGTATGTTTCGTATGGAAATTACCTTAAAACACTAAGATATGAATTGGAAACTTAGGGTGAGAAACAAACTCTAAAAGTTAAACATAGATTAAACGATTTCATATGCAAACACTATTCTTAAAAGGCATTAAGATTGTAAAAATCTTTGAGATGGTCAATGAATATGTATTCGGGTTGTAATGGGAGAGAGATATCAAGGGGAGAATCCAAGAACGATTTTTGAAGCATATATAATCGAGCAAACAATGTATGCATGGTAAGTGTACAACTAATATAATTACTTGGTTATATTTGACATTTATGATTTAACTACTACTTGGCTAAAATCTATAGATGTTTATAAATGTATATGAATATGTATGAATGTGATTACAAGATATATGAATTTTGAGATATTGTTTAAGGTGGCAGTGTGAGAAGCGCAAGTAAATGCCACAATATTTGTGAAATAGCACAAGTGTTGATGATATTACAAGATATATGAATATGTATGAATGTAATTTCAAGATAAATGAAGTTCTATGAATGTGATTACAAGATATAAGAACAAGATGAATATTATGTATGTTGAAAATTGTTTGAAAAGTGGAAAATTTACAATTCCAATGGTCCAATACGAATAGTTATCATTAGTAAGGTTGGCAACTGCATAGGAGTTTCCTGGGGAAGCTGGTGCAATAGTATTTACTGTCTTTGTGGAATCCGACACTCAATATTCCAATAATTTTATTATAGAGCGATAAATACACTTCTTAGCGGATTAAAAGATAATAGATGAAGAGCCAACTTTGTTACGCATTGTAGGCCACTATATTGACAAGACTTTGCGAGCGGATGAAACCACACTTATGGAAGCTTGAGGGCAGTTCACTAGGATAAGCATCAAAGAAGATCTCGGCAAACCGTTAATGTCGAAATTCATTTTTCTCCAACAAGCTACATATGATTGACCCTTATGCCTATATCCGATTAACTATTGCGTTTATCTCTCCTTTTTATTCATATCATAGTTGGTTAGCTGCCCATGAGATTCCCTTTTAGTCAAATATAACTGCTAACCTTGTTTGATTGGTAAATTGAAACTTTTAATGATGGGTTATATCGAAACTAGATTTACATGGCATCGGGGCAGTTCATTTGATACTTAAAAAGAGCGCACATCTTCACAGGAGATGATCCTGCTACTGTACACGTAAATCTCTTAATTCAAACAACAGTCCGCCCTTAGTTTCCACAGTGAGAGGGTAAACATATCCACTAGACCCTTTAGATTTCAAGCGGAGAGAATGACACATCGAAATGGAACTTTTCTCTAATTTTGTAGATTAACAGTTGAGAAATCAAATTTCCATCTCTGAAAGTACAATTGAATCAATCAACCTCGGCAAATGGATTTTTGTTGGGTCACTCGCCTGGAATTGCCATGCTAAGAACCATTAACGAATGAAAGGGCTTGAGCCTGCTAAAAGAAAATAAAAATATTTTTCCTTTATCAAAAGCACATAATTTACTTTTCATATATGAAAATTGCATAATACTATATTTAAATAAAATCACAAATAGAAACAATTTAAAAAATTAAAATTAAAAATTAATATTAACTGGTTCTTTAATTATAAGAAAATCAAAAAGCAAATTATATCTCTTCTCATGTTTATATTTTGATTTTCTCTTCTCATCTTTACAAGAAGATTCTCAAATTTAGCTTTCGAATTCCACTCATTAACATTTTACTTAGATGCAGATTCTTTTTAAATTTACCAATCTCTTACCAATAAAATCATAAAAGAAAGTTTACAAATGAGTTTAAATGCATCCAAAATGTACATAAAAATCTTGTCAACTTATAATGCATCTCAAACAGATTATAAATAAAATTATAATTTAAAAATATAACTTATACCATAAACCAGAATAAAATAGACCCCATGATAAAACTAACAAAATGCAAAACTAATTATTTAAGACCAACAATAATTAATTGCCGCAACAACTCACTTAAAAAATACTTTCACGAATAACTCTAAATGTATCCAATAGTCAAACCCTTTCCAACAACTAACAAAAAAATATTTTCACGAAAAAGTTTAAATGCATACAAATCTCACATATATCAATATACAATTTAACGAAGACAAAAAAAAAAATAATTTTGACACAATTTAACATTAGAAACAAAATATTAAGGCAAATTACAAAAAATGAACATTCACACTTTCATGAGAATGAGTCTAAAGGAGTCACGACTCATAAAAAATAGTTCAGACTATTAAATGTATTCAACGAACAAACACACAATAATCAGAAAAAAAAATTACCTTAGACTCTACTTTTTTCATTTCCGCTATTCCAACAATCGCATGAACAATTGATTCTGTCTCATCCTCCACTTGAACTACTTTCTTTTTTATTGTCAATTTTTTTATTCATACCATATTCTTTGTTCAATAAACAGTAAAAAATCAATAACAAACCTATATTTTAAGAAGAGAATCTAGGGAAAAAAAAATCCATAAATTAAAACCCACCAAATTACTTATGGAATGAAATAAAAACTCCATTTATTTTCTGCTTTGAACATAACTCCTTTTATGTGATAGAATATAATCTTTTAAAATAGGTTTTAATTAAAAATTTTCAAGATACGATTTAATAAATAAAAATATGCAATTTGTAGTATCAATTAAATACATACTATTTAATAAACAAAAAATTATCACACATTACATTAAATCAGTTAAAAAATATGTTATTTTAAAATTATTTTATAATATTTTAGTAAATAATATTTAAAAAGATGCAATTTTTTCTATAATTAAAGCAATATTCATAGCAAAATTAGAGAAAGGGAATATAGGTCGCTATTAAGAGAGGAGGGACTGAAAAAAGTAGGACCCATCTCATAAAGCAAGTCAATTAAAAAAAATAAAAAAAGAAAAACAAAACAAACAAACCATTCCCATCATTTGTGCGTTCTTTCTCTCTCATTCCACCCTGGCAATCCTCGTCACAACCTTGTCCGAATTCTAACCGATTACCGTTTAAACCAGTAACAATTGAAGCTCGCACGTGTAAACCACCTTCTACTCTCCAGCATTTTGGTCCTCTCCATACGATAATACTATTCCTATTCCCTACCTTTCTGTGGTGCAACGAATAAAATCTAGAGAGAGAGCGAGAGAGACCACCAAATATTACTCCTTCTCTCTCTACCTTCTCTTCTATATTTGTGTGTGTGAGTGTGTGTTAGCTATTCAACCATAAATAAAACTTCTTGGTCTTTGTGTTCTTCTTGTAGTATCTTGGATTCTGTCAATAATATTGCACTTCTCTCTACACTTCTCCAAAACAAAACACCCTTCTTCTTCTTCATCTTGTGTTTCTTGCTCTCTACCTTTATCGAATCTTCAAAAGTTTGAGCCTTGTTTGTTCTCTCGATTTTTCTTTGCACTTGATGAGGATCAGAAACAGAAAAGTTCCATTTCCACTGTCATCTTTACCTCCTGCGCCACTTTCAGATCCAGTGGTGCAACTTCAGCTCAATCCTTGTGAAGAAGATGACACAGATGAGTATTTCGATCCAAAACCGACTGATCAGTATTCAAAAGAACCGATCCGAGCCGTCGATGGTGGTGCACAACAGGAGAAGGTTAGTGGGTTATTAATTATTAAATTTATAGTCTTTGTTTATAAATATTATCTGCGTTGTCATGTTTAGAGAGAGAGTGCACTTGGGTTGGGTTAACATGACAAGTAAAGATTGGATCTACTTTTGCTTTGGTGGTAAATTTGCACCTAGCTACAAACTACTGTGAGTAGATCTTGTGTTTGGTGGTGTTGATTTTTTGTTGGTTATAGGTATTGGAAGAGAACAAAAGTGGAGAAGAAGGAGAGAAGAGTAATGATTCCAGGTAAGAAAGAAGTCGTATTAGGAGTAAAAGAAAGTTGAAATTTCAATTTTCTTATTTCATGAATTCATCTTCAAGTGAAAAAAAAAATCGGATTGAGAAAAAAGGTGAAAAGAAGGGGGAGACCATAAATAATTTTTACTTCAAACAAAAAGAAGGAATACTATACTGTTAATGGAGGTAATTCTAGTAAGGTTAATGGTTTTTTTTCTTGAATATATTTAGCTTTGGCGAGCCAACCTTTATTCCTTCTAATATCTAATCCCAATTATCAAATTAATGAAATTTTACTCTCTCTAATTTGGTTAACTGATATGACAATGAGGTGCAAGTTAGAATGAGATATTTATGGTCCCCATCTGCCATATGCATACACATTGTTTCTTCATTTTCTTGTTCTTTCTTTTATTGGTTGAAGCTGCTATGCCGTGGTTGTATGTTGCTATATTTTTCCTATATATATGGCTGGAATTGTGGCTTCGAATCTATTGGGTTTTTTTTGTTTATAGAAAGGAGAGTTTCTTGAGTGCAGAAATATTGAGGAACATGGCACTTCAACAAACAAGCTCTTCTTCTCAACCAGGTAAACATATAGGCGTAGATCAAACTTATTTACAGTCAGTAGTGCTAGGAATGTGGTTGTTTCATATGCAGTGTTTTCTGTTTTGGTTACTTTGGGTGCATAAATATAAATGTATGGTTTGGCGGCAGTAACTGGGAAATGGTTTGAGGGAGACAGCGCATTCCCACTGAAAAAGAAAAGAGGCAGCGATGAGAAGAGATCATCAGTGAAAGAAGCAAACATGGAGAAAGACAAGAAAGTGAAAACAAAGGTGAACAAGAAATGTAATGTAGAAGAGGAGGAAAGCAAGGAGGAGGCTGAGACTGCTATCGCTACTGCAAGTAACAGTGCGAAGAGAAAGGGAAGAGGTGGTGCACTTATGGAAGGATCAAGGTGCAGTCGTGTTAATGGAAGAGGTTGGAGATGTTGCCAACAAACCCTCGTTGGTTACTCTCTTTGTGAGCACCATTTAGGCAAAGGAAGGCTAAGAAGCATGACCAGTGTCCGAAAACGCTCCCTTGGTACTAATAACGGTGGTACATTGGGTAAGAAAGATGACAAATCATCCTCTCAGAAATCACCAATCCCTTCATTGCCAGTGCAAGATAAGGAAACGAAGCATAACATTGCATTGGATCACCAAGCTGTTAATGATGCTCAAGAAGAAGACAATGATGAGGAAGAAAAGCTATCGATGGTGAATAACCCAAAGAAGAAGATGAAGCTTGGAGTTGTTAAAGCTCGATCAATGAGTAGCTTGTTGGGGCAAGCAAACAATGCAGGCATTGCCGTGGCAGCAGAAAGTAACGAGTAGGTACGCCATGAATGAATAAAGCTAGAGAGAAACGAAGAAAGTAGCAGCTGCATCAAGTTGACGACGTTATTGCGTGTGTAAGTAGAGGTTTTGTTATTAAGTTGTACTATGGTTCAACATTATTCTTGACGAAAAACAGTTTCGTGCATGATGTTATCCATTCAAGTGTTCTCCATAATTAGTCTTAATCTTGCCTCATATCGCATGAAGGATATCTTTTCTCTTGAATCAGATTAATAGGTAGATCATCAAATTCATATATACGTTATATTAAGAAGTTATGAAATAGTATATGGAAGATAGAGTATTCGTCCAAAAATTGGCTTCACCTTTGTATAGCATATATACATGCATGCAAGTATACGTATCTAGGCAGGCCTTTATAGCATTGCAGATCATGGAAGCATGTGTATATATATATAAGAGGTATTATCTAATGCTAATTAGGAGATGTAATTGATGGAGAATATGTGTTTTATAAATTAATGTATTTGGGCATGTAGCGTACATATATTGTGGTTATCAGTAGTATGTTAATCATTATGATAAAGATTAATGACCCAATTAAAATGATCTACTTATTACATGATGAGCATGTCATTTTATAATAAGTATGAGATCATATCATAATATATGTAGAAATCTGGAGTATATGCTGTTTTACTATGGATATAATTAGCAAATCAACTAAATATAATAGGCTGTGGATCTTAATTAAACACAATAGAAAGTAAATAGACATTTTTTCATTGAAGAGACGTATCTTTTCAAAAGTACATTTTTCACTTTCATAAAAGGAAATCATCATTCCCTTTATGGGTAACTTGACGTGTGCATCAATTAGAAGATCTGTGTACTTAAAATTCTGACAAATTAAAAATCATAGAATTCTAGTTACGCTTCCGCTTAGAGTCTTATTTTATATGTCATTAATTTATGCATCAGTGTTGATTCTGTTCTTAAGAATTTGACTTAAAGAATCTCAATTTCTACTTTAATATTATATGCAAATATAAGGTAAATACATCTATACGATTAGATACGACCAAAATAAACCGAAACCGTTAAATTGAGCTAGAATCGAATCGTAAAAAATGAAATCGAAACCTTACAAACCTAAACCGTGAAAAAAGGTTATGAACCGTGACATTTTGGTTACGGTTAAGGTTTTGAATTTTTCAAACCATTGAACCGTTGATTGAAGTTCAACTATTTTAATGGCCAACAACTACTTTTGTTATAGTTGACCACTATTTTTAATTCTCAAACGAAAAAATTGACCGATTGAAGTTTAGCATTAAACATTTCATGTATTTTTTAAATAATAATAGATTAGTTTTATGTATTTTCTTTAAGAATGTTTCAAACAATTAGTACGTGTAATCATTTGTAAAATTTTCTTTCTTTTAATTAATGAAATTATATTATTTTATCAAATTTGAAAACATTTCCACTTGCGCTTAATTATTTGTTAAATAATTATTCTGTTTGATTCAGTTAAATTAAAACTTAAAATATTTATTAACAAAAAAATTGAATCATTCAAATCGTAAAAATGTAATTATCTGACCAAACCGTTTGACTAAACCATCTAAATCGTGTTTGAATTGGAACCATGTCTGAACTGTCATGAACAATTGTTAGAAGGTTAAATGACGGTTAATGAAACGTGATCATGTCTATATATGGTGTAATTAACATCAACTGATAATAGTGTATTGCGTAAACTTAAACATTAACCTGATTAGCACAACAAAAATGACGACATACCTTAAACAATATTGTTGTCAGCCGCCTTCAACTACAACCTACGTAAGGTGAGGAGGAGTAGACGCACACGACTCGTTATACTATTTTACTACATCTTAATGAACAATTTATGAGAAAACACATAGTTTTCTCGATTGATGGATTATGGCCAAGAGAGGAGAAGGAGAATATTTTTAACCCTGGGCAGTTTTTCTCTCTATCAAAACAGATTTGACAAAATCCTAATATAAGTTGGATTAATTACTCAATAAATTCTCGAATATATTACACAGTTATACCGTAAGTCCAAATACATAGGATTGCAGATTTTATTTTTGGTCGAGTAATGGATTGGAGATGTATCATGTTCCTCTATCGTAGCAAGTTAATTTGTCTATGTCTATAATTATATTCTCACTTTCTGAGTAGCTATAAGTTCAACCTTGGTCTTCTTAGTTTGTGTACTTCTGTTAGAACTGAAGAAAGGGAATTGGTTTCAACGTAAATCTTATTGATCTGCTGGGTTGAATATATACAATTACAAATCAAAGTCATAATGCTTCTAGAGTTTTACTGTTATACAAATATTATTTTGAATCTAGAACTCTATTAAGAGTAGAGTCCCTTACAAGGGCTTGCCTCATTGATAAGTGTAGGGATAACGAACTAAAATTAAAAAAATAGAGTGAAAAGATCGAGATTAAAGATTTTACTTGGCAGATTATGTTTGACTTCACGTTCTATTACAGCTACTCATACTACCAGTATCGTCGAATGAATAATACGAAAGGCTTGATCAGTTAGCTCTATGTGTTTACGTTTTATTTTTCTTTTTTAACGAAATAGCTGAATGAATAGACATATTGATGGATCAAACATAGCAAAAACAGTGATTTTAACCCATATATTATGACGTTCATCCACCCCAATCAGAGTAAAATTCGATGATGCTGACATCGGTTTTGAAGATGATAAGAGATTATCGCTAAAAAGAAAAAAGCATATTATAAGATCAGATTAAGGGTTCAAATTTCAATACTAAAACAGAAATTTCGTCGAGCATCCTTTCATGTTTATTTGCAAATAAATCCATGTTAAAAGTTGGTGCAAACTATGTCGTTCCATTATCGTCAATTAAGATCAGACCAAAGATTCCAAAGTTATTCGAATTATATCTATAAGCTCCTATTGTATCATGACTAACACGAATATACATAGCTTAAAACACTTACTGCAGAAGCTAGTTGAATCAATGTTAGCAATTCACCTCGAAAGATTTTCTATTTAAAAAAGAAAGATACATTACATTTCAAATCTGATGACACATATTTTATGTAAGGCAAGCTGCTAATTGAACTCAGAACATTTTCAACAAAATACGAGCTGTATTGCTAGAATTATGAAATGCACTGTAAGCTAAATCCGAACTGAAAAGATTTTTCTATCAGTAATTTGATTATTAAATCGGTCGACTCTTAATCTTTATATTGCTCAATAAAGAAGAAGACCACAACTACAGAAAGAGTCAAAGTTGTTAATGGTAAATGATAAGATTTTAAATTCATAAAACTCATTTTCTGTATATTTGACTCAACACTAAATTAGCTAAACAAGAATTCAGTCTTAATAAGTGACTATTATTAGCCGTGGAAGAGTCAGCCAACAGCAATTAACTAAAATGAGATTTGAGTTTTCGTAGTTGTTGGCTACCTTCCTAATTCCGCCATAAAAAAGGTCATAAGAATTTGGAGAAGATGACGACCATAACTATCACATTTGGATATTGAAACGTTTGGAAGAAGAAATGTAACGTTCTGAGAAGTTAATTAATTAATATGATGAATGCACAAGCAAACAAATATGATTAAACATATTAATTAGGTGCTTAGCAGACAAGTTATGTTTTCTCCAATACTACTTGTCTTATATATGGCCCTTTATTTTCATTATTTCTCATAATAATATGGTTATCTTATGAAACATTTTCGAGTGAAATTGAGAATGAGATCATCAGGCAATGCCAAAATTGAAGGAAAAAAACCTATTGGATTACGTCAAAATTTACAATTATCATTTGGAAAGAAAAATCTTGCATTATCATTAGCTAAACCAATCTTATTGGATGTGTTTTTGGCTTTAAGTTTTATATTCCCATCATGTTTAGCTTGAATGGTGAATTCAGTTTATCATCATTCACCAATACAGAATTTGGTGTTGCTTTAAAGCAGACACACTCATCATCACTTTAAACATATTCTTCTTTCGGTTTATTATATGATCACTACTCAAATCAGCCAAATAATGTACAAGAAAATTCATAGTACAAACAAATAATGTAACAAAAAAATCTTGATAATAGAAATCATATACAAAGACAAAAGGAGGCGAGGGAGGCGGTCATTCCACTTGCCGTATTTACTTCTATAATTCCGTCTATTTTACTGTGCATTTTTAATAATAATACCCTTTTTACAGTATTGTTTTCTGCTTCCTCTACATATTTTAATAACATTTATTTAAGACTAAAATAAGTTCTCTTTAAAATGGACCAAATAATTTGGGATAAACAAATGCAGTTTTAGCTAATTAAATTCTATATAATATAGTAAGTTAAAAGTTCAACGCATAACGTTTAGAATTTTAGCTGTTTCAGAAATTAAAGTGAGAGTTTGGAAATTTATATTTGGAGGAATAATATAGGCACATTGAAGAGACAAACCACAATTAGTGGTTTGACTTAGATTATTTTTGTTGTTGTTCAGACCAAAAGGAAATTGGTTTGATTTCATGTTGGGTTTTGTAATTAAGGCTGAATATGTTTAGATTTGGGTAAATTTTGTAGTTTATGTTAGATTTGAGGTTGATTTTCTGGATTTGGCTCAATGAGGACTATTTGGTATTTGTTTTGAATGGTTTGAATGAGGGACTTTTAGAGGTTTCTATGAAAGCGAGACTTATTTATGAAAAATAAAAAGGGGCTATTTTGAATATTTTGGCAAATTTTGGCCCAATTTTAGATATTTTGTAGAAAAAAGATTGGTTTGGTACTTTTGGTAAAATAAATAGAATGTTTCAAATGTTCGGGAAAATGAACCGTTCACGTAGCTTTGACAAATTTTGAGTTTATTTTAATACTAGTCGAAAAACCGTACTTACGCAGATATTGTTCAAGTACTGAAATAAGTTAAAAAATATTATTAATTCTTTCCAAATATACTTGTGAATAATTGAAATCGTACCACAATAATTGAAAAACAGTAACCTATAAATTGAATTCTATTAATTTGAAAAAATAACTGTCACATTCATTCATTTATAGAAGAAAAAATAGTTTTCAGCTAGATTGAATAATGTAAGGTCGTTGTTGTTGTGCCTACAATAAGACACTCTAAAATAAGCATTTATCACTTTGTTGATTTACACAGTCCATTTTTATTTAAGAAAGACTGAAAATTTTCATAATTTCCTCATATGTTGGTCTCTTGTAATATACTAAGGTTTCAAAATATGAAGGATAGTTTTGATGATAAGTTAAAGTTGTAGAAGTTAGGCCTGATATGCAGTTGGAACATGTTCATGCCAGAGTAAAATTTAATTCCAAGAATAAATCCCAACATCAACAATCAAAACACATCGATAATATCAGTATTAAAAAAAACCCAACACAAATGGATTAAAAAAAGGTCAATTACATATCTACCTTCATATACTTTTATATTTGCAAGTTTTAGGAAAAACAAAAAAAATTGCAAAAATAACTTTCAATTTTCACACCGTACGTCGTTTAACAACTTCTACAAACATACATTCAAATAGATGTAAGCCGTCAAACATGCAGTGTTATATACCTCATCAAAAAATGATAACATGTGAATTATATTAGCATTAAATAAAAAAACATAAGTTCAATTCTAAAAACGGAAATAAAAAAGTTTATTATATATATTTTGTTAAAAAATATATATTATTATAGAAGTTTTTAAAAAAATTGTCAGGTAGTTTACATATAAAAAAAATATTATTAGTAACATTACAAAATAAAGATATAAAAAAATTATATTATATTTATAAAAATAGATTACCATTAATTTTTTAAAATATTTAATAACTAATTATATTGAATTATTCTTTAAAAACAAAGTATATATTAAGATTATAATTAAATTGAAAACATAATAAGAAATTTAACACACAAAAAATTACATACGATTATTGAATACTATAACACAAATCAGGAAAGTTGATATTAAGTTTAATTAAAGTTTACAAAAAATGAACATATAATAAAATTAAAGGTTCGATTTTTACATAAATTTAACAGCACAAATAACATGCATACATACTACATGAAAACATAAAAAATTACCAACATTAGTGTAATACAATCATGGAACAAAAAAGACACATCAACTCAGCTTATAAAAGAGGAAAGTATTACAAAATTTTGGAAAAAGTTGACATTCAATTTATATTAAAATAAAAAAATGTAAACTAATAAACCAAAAAAAAACTAGAAAAGTTAAGGCTAATATAAACTTAATATATCACAAAATGACATGTACTAGAACACTCTGTAATAAAAATAATTTAATTTCAAAAAAATTGACTCATTAAATAATTAAATTAAAATATTAAATAAATCAAAAGTAAATTTACAAAAGTGAAGAACTATATAAAAAGTTCAACAAATAACATTACAAAATGCAGATAAAAATAGTTTATCTTATATAAAAAACATATTACCATTAATTTTTTCAAAAGATTCAAGAAATAGTTACTTGCAAAACAGAGTATATATTAAGTTTATATTAAAATTGAACATATGATTATTGAATACTATAACAAAAAAAACATAAAGTTGGTAAGTTTCATTAAACATCACATAACACAAAAAGAATAAAATTTAAAAGGCTAATTTTTATATAGAAATAACAGAACAAAAAATAAGCAATGTTGCATGAAAACATAAAAAATAACAACATTTGTTTCATATTAGCCACAATAAGAAAAACAGAAGTTTGCTTCCTCAATTTGAGATGAAAAAAAAACAAAAGAGAATAGTTAAATGATAAAAAAAGGTAAAAAAAAACAAAACAAAAACTCAAAAATAAAAAAAACTTAACAGATTTTGGAGAAGGCCTAGGGATAGATTGTTTCATTTTTTGGTGATTTTGTAAAAATTCGTAGTTTCTGCAATATCTAAAGTCGAATTGCGAGATTTC
>CANYCX014018651.1:0-10678 GCA_948193385.1 Breynia disticha f. nivosa
TTTGAGAGACCAAAAATGAAAGATAGTGCTTATTCGATAAATGAGATTGCCAAAGTTCGGCTGTGTATGTAATTAGGTATGATGAGAAAGACATGATTGTGTTTGGAATAAGAGCAACTTGTGCTAATGAATGTGGAGATGTTGGTCTAATGAGATGTTGGTCTAATGATGAGAAAGACATGCCTTATTTCCTCTTAATTAGCAAATGATTATATGAGATGAAATGCATATTCATGAAAGAAGAATAAGTTGGAAGAATGTATGCATAAGGACATGCATGTCTGGGATCGAAAAAGGTAAAAAAATGATAAGTGCAGCAGTCTGCACATCATTAACGTACGTTAATGGTGTAATTATCTTACGTTAAGGTTATTTTGGTGGAATAACGTACAGTAACTCAATGAATAACGTACGTTATTCATCCCTGCATCTCCAGAATAACGTATGTTGTGAAACATACGTTAATTTTCCCAAACCTACGTTATTGGGAGTCTGGACACATATTAAAAAGACCTAATAACACTAAAACAAAGCCACAACTCTTCCAAACACTCTCAAACTCTCCCAAAACCCTCAAGCCACAATCCTAAGGTCTCCCAACCACCAAACCTACCAACAAACACTTGGATTTCAGCGGATTAACAATAAGTCCATTCCTATTCCGATTCCTCTTTAAAAACCAAGGTTGGAAAGCAAAGAGGAAAGAGGTAAATTTCTTATTCTAAACTAAAATGTGTGGGAAATCAAGTACATTTGGTAGGGTTTTGTTGGGTTTTCATAGTAGTTGATGAATCCACAAACATATAATAAAAAATCGGAAGATTTAGGGGGATTAAAGAATTTACAGTTTGTGGGAAATTTGGGAATTTTGGGAAAGCAGTAGAGTATATGGAAAATTAGGTATAATGTGTGGTGAATGGTGTAAAATGTGATGTAATGTGTGTAGGTATTCATATTTAGAACCCGAATCGAGGATCGGGCGACGAGTTAATTCTTGTAGCTTAAAAGTGTTGTTAAAGTAATTGGCTGCTTAAATTGTATTTATGTGAAATTCATGAAAGTTGTGTGGGTGGTATTGGTATGTTTGAATGTGTTGATAATGGTAAGGTGTATGGAAATGTGTTGTGATGAATTGAATGTTTGTGAGTACTTACATTTAAGAGTAAGTAAGTTGTGGATTGTGTTGTGTATGAATTGTGTGGTTATGTACTTATAAGATATGTGACCTATGGAAAGTTGTGAAGTATAAGTGTATGTGGAATGTTCATATGTGCATTAAGTAAGTTTTAATAAAATTGAATTATAAAATGACCATAAGTGTGTGGAAATGGTTTAGTGGCATGTTTTGTACATTGTTCTTGATGATGAGATTGTGTTGCTATGGCACTTGGGAATGTGTTACATTTCATTCACTCATGTCATGTGTAAATGTTATGAGCATCATTGTGTGTTCATAAAAAAGGGTATTGCTAATCGAGCAAAAGCTAAAACATAAGGGGTATTGCCAATCGAGCGAGAGCTCAAAATAAAAGGGTTATTTCCAATTGAGCGAGAGCTCACTTTAAGAGAGCTTAAACTTAAAGGGAATTGCTAACCATGAGAGTGGACTCTCTCACGTGCACTTTAAAATAATTAAGACCCTGAGGCATGCATTGTGTGTTTGCATTGGCATTTTTATGAATGCATTCATTCATCTTTAGCATTGATGATTATGATGTTGCTTTGGTATAGTTAAGGTATGAATGAACATATGTGTTGTTACGATTGAATGTGGAGTGGTGGTTTGAATATAATCACAAATTGAGTGGCTTAATGTATATGTTCAAATGGTGTTTGTTACTTGGATTAGTATGTATAAGGATGAACATAAGGATTGCGACGAGCGTCGTTTATGTGTATGTGTTGTGGAGGTGATGATGATGTGCATATGTTATGTGTATGTTTGTGAAATGGAATATTGGTGAAACGTTTTGGTTAGGTGTATAATGTTATTTGATATGTTTGCATGTGTGAAGGGTGTATAAGTGGTTGGGAAGGTCGGTTTGATATGCCTAAGTCTTGTATAAAATGTGTATGTATGAAAAATGACTTAATATGGGCAGAATGGTTCTAAGATGCATTAACGTACGTTATTATAGACCATAACATACGTTATTAAAGTAAACCTACATTAATATAGTTGAAACATGCGCTATTCATAGCCTGGAAATGAGTGAAAGCATAACGTACGTTAGGTAGGGAGTAAACATATGTTAATGATGCCCAGAAACCTAGTTTTGGCCCGAAGAATGTACGAATGCTTATCTAAATTAAGCTATTGTTCCAAGATGAATTCCTTAGCAAATAAACCACTTAAAGGAATTATTTGACATGGCAACGGTGAACCATTAGGGAATTAAGGCGTGAAAACGGCATGGTGATCCACAAGCACGCCCGTGTTGGCTAAAGGTTCCCCTGCACCTCATCGTAACAATACTAGGGTTTCACTTACTAAGTATTCATATATACTCACCTTTGTTTGTTGTTGAATGTTGTGCAGAGTGAAAGGGAGCAGTGGTAACCGGTGACCGAGACAGTTATTTCGGTGGTGCTAGGAGGTGTGATACACGCGGTTAAGTCGGCTCCTAGTGGATTTTGGGAAAACTTATAGTTTTGTATTTTGCATGTCTATACACATGATAGTATAGGTTATGGCTCATGTATTGTTTTAAACCAAAACTATTTGCTTCTACATGTCTTACTCTTGATTTGCATTTTGGCTAACGTTGGTCTGGCTTAATGAAATGCATGCATGCCTATCTTTATATATATTTCCTTTGGTTAAATTTGTGTTGATTAATAAAATGAAAGAAAAAAAAGGTGAAAAATTCAAGGTTTATCCTAAAATGAATATGTAGAATTTGGGGTTCACATGTAAAGTGTTGAATGATGATTTCTTATTTAAGTAAGTGAAATAAGTGTTCTTACACTTAATCATTCTTAATTAAGAACTAATATGTTCTTAGAAATCAGTAATGAATACTAAAGAAGCTAAGAAAAGCTTAATGAGAAGAAAGTGCAAAAATGCTCATATTTGTATGTTCTTTGTAAAAAATGATAAGCTTGATCTGATTATTGCGATGTAATTTAATATGAGTATGTTTGATGATGAGATTGTTATGGCTTGAAGTGTATTCTTGCCTTGATTATTCATATGTGATATGAATTGAGATATGATTGCTATATTCCTTATTGATATCATGTTGATATTTGATTGATTATTGAAAGCATGTGATTGCTTTGTATATTGATATTTGATATAAGCATGGATTTGCTATGTTGAGCATACACTTACATGAGATTAAGATTGGGCTATATGAATGCACTGATCATTCATTATATTGCATGATTTGAGTGACACTGGGCCAATATCCTAGGCTGGGCCTGAGGATTATTCTGAGCTAGGCTCGATGCTGAACTGGTTTGATGCCAGTCTGGGACTGATGATTATTCCAAATGGACTTTCGATGTTAGTTTGGGATCTAGGATAAAAGAGAAAAGAAAGACCTCTATGCATTTTACATGTGTTTGCATAGCCATTCATATGCACTTGATTAACATTCATAATTGGAATAATTAATTATTGCTTTATGACTTATGAATGCTAAATTGAAATGAAAGTGAGATATGTGTTTTTAGAATATGAGAACTATACTTGATATGTATATGCACTTGATAGAGCATCCAGAATTGGCATTATGGTTGATTGTTATGTAACTTATGGGTGCTGATCTGAGGATGAGTATTGCATGTGATATATAATGTGTATGGTTTGGTACAAGTTGAAGGAGTGCTTTAATCTTTGATATGATCTCTTGTTTGAGTGTTTTATGTGTTATGTACTTTTATATGGTACATTTATATTCTAGAAATGCATATGTTAATCAAAGCACTTAACTTCCACGAATATAGAACCAAAATAGAAATGAAATGATAAAAACAGAAGCTCAGTACGGCCCGTGCTCTTTGTGGCACAACCTTGTGCCAGTTGGGAATTTTTACATAAGCACGCCCTCGTGCTCTATCAACATGACCTCATGTTGACTTTATTTATTTTCCTGCACAACATATAAACAGAATCTTATAAATAGAATAGTTTCGAACTGTATTTTATTTCATAAAGTACTTAAAGTACTTAACTTACCATAAGAGACTTACTGAATATTGTAAATACTCACTTTTGTGTGTTTGTTTATAATGTTGTGCAGGTATAGCAGGATTTCCATGAGGAGGATTCAAGCATATATTGACTTAAAGTGGATAATTTTTGTAAGAGATTTTTCAAATGATTCAATTGGTTTGAACTTTATGTTATAACTTCCTTGTATAAATTTTTATACTTGATAAATTGTTAACTCTTTCAAATAGAATACATAATTATCCGTGAGTTTGATAAATAATCGAAAATAAATGGATTTAATTTTGAGTCCCACAATAGCTCACAACTTATAGAAAAATAGCACACAGCTCGTAGGGACAACAGACAACACGCCGAATTTGCACATAGCTCGTGTCACACTTGCTGATGCAACACGTGAATGTTTCATATGCATTCATAAAATCAATCTCATACTTTTATATTATTTTTCAAGTTTATTAGAACACAACAATATGAGCATAAAAGCAATAAACATCAATTCCAATTCATGCCTTGTTCATAGTTCATAATTCAAATGCACATAGAAACATGAACAACCAAAGGCATATATCGTAAATCACATAGCACAAAGCATGTTTCATATCATCTTTAAACTAATACACTTAGCACTCATACTAACCTTATATGATCATAAGATCATCACACATAGTACACATACCAAACAAAGCATTTAAGATGCATTTTTGCTATCATCTTAACGTATATGTATCATTACCAAGTATGAATTAACCATACAGATGCAAGACATACAATGGTAAGTGTAATGGACACTTACCCCGATAAAAGTGCGAAGTCGGCTCCGAGCTCAACTTCGATCCAAAGCTCATACAGTTCTTCCTATATGAAAATCATCACATAAAAGCTGTTATTACTTATCCTGACTTGTTTTCCATATATAGAAACATTAATTACAGCCTTTAAACTTAAATCTTCATTTCCTCAGTAACCTGCCTAACCATCAAAATCTCACAAATTCATATTACTCATGATTTAAGTGTTCCAATCCTTTCAAAAGAGTTCAACTAACTCAAATCCAACTAATTACGACATTTAACCATTTAAATTAGTTCCTGTCCACAAATTCCAGGAATTTCATCAACCTAAAGTAACTCATATGCTCATAAACCAAGCTAATGAACTTACCTTAGTGAATTTTGCTTCCAATTTGCAAAAATTTATGTTATTTCTTGCTTAATCACTCCTCTCAGATGATTCTAGGGTTTCACCTGCTTCCTTTTTGTGTTTTTGCACTGAATTTCAATGAAACAACAATGAATCGGAATTCTGTTTAAAATAATCCAGTCGACACGATCCATGGCAAGGTTCATGCTCGTGGTCGTGCCGTGCCTTTTCAGCCCGAGTTTCCATGAGGTCGTGCACAAGATCATGCTGATCAATTTCCAGAATGATGAGCCCACCCTACAGCACGATCGTGCATGTGCTCGTGCTCATACTCAGGTTTCTGCATTTTTCTGTTTTCTTGCCGATTCAATTCTATTTTAATCTATTTTCTAAATAGATTAATTTGATAAATTTTTCAGGGCGTTATAAATCAAGTGAAAATGACTGTCAAGATATATTCTGTCCAAAGAAAACGAGAATTTCAGTCTGAAAAAATTAGGCTTAATACTTTTGTGGTTAAGTGTCATATAGGACACAGATGTAACTGGAGATTGCGCGCTACAGAGAAGAAGTCTTCCGGTTTATGGACTATAACCAAATATGTTGGTCCTCATGCCTGCGTAATGCCATCAAATCAAGATGGCTTAAGAAATTTGGACTTTGATTTTATTTCTTTGCATGTTTTTGCATTAATAGGAAAACAACCAACCATTCAAATAGGCGCACTCAGAAATGATATGGCTCAAAGCTTTGGGGTTTAACCATTGTAGAAACGCATTTGGATGGCAAAACAGAAGGATATTAAACAACATTTTGGTGATTGGGATGAAAACTTCAATGAATTGTGTCCTTTCATTAATGCAGTGACATCATTCAATGCGGGGTCAATTTGGGACATCAAGCTCAATGAAGTTTTTAGAAGAACAGACTCGTCCCAAATATGCTCTTGTTTAGAAGGATGTTTTGTGCCTACAAACCATGCATAGAAGCGTTCAAATATTGTAGGCTGGTCCTTTGTGTGGACAGAACATTTTTTACGGGAAATACAAGTTGGTTTTTCTGACAGTAGAAGCGATAGACGGAGATGATAAAATTTTTCCAGTTGCATTTGCAATTGTGGACAAAGAAAATAATGATAACTGGGAATATTTTATGAATTTTTTTAGGTATGCTGTCACCCGTGTCCAAATGACATATGCATTATTTTTTATCGTCACAAAGGGATAATTATGCAATGTAGCCTTCTATATGGAGAAGCAATCCTCACCGTTTTCGCATTCGGCATATAGTGAGCAATTTTAACATAAAGTTAAAAAACGAGCACCTAAAGAACGTCATTGATAAATTAGGTAACAACTTATCCGGAGTGGAAGGGTACTAAAGGTGGGTCGAAGTCAACCTAATGTCGTAATGAAATGGATTAGGGCGGTCAACCTGGAATAATGTTTTGCTCGAAATGACGAAAAATAGGGTGCATAACATACAAACATGCCCGCGAAACAAATCATGAATTCTCTTTTCTTTTCTTTTTTTTTTCAAATTATATATAATTGAATGTTTTAATGATTGTACTAATTAATTTATGATTGAATGTTTTTTCTTATTTTTTATTAAAAAATTAGCTATTGCATATTCAGTTATGGCCTCCCAACGCGATTATATTCATCTTGGACCTATGGACACATCCATTTTGACGTTGCAATCAGAACATCGCTCAACAGCCGTTTAGTTTGACGTTGACGAGGTATATGGAATGATTATTATTATATTTTTTAATTGAATTCATTTATCCACAAAATAATTTTTATTTCATCTTATAGGCGACTTCAGCAACAATCGAATGCAGACGTAACATATCTACGCGAAATGATGATGTTACCCAGATACATCCTAGATTTGTCCAACTTTTACGCTATATCGACTTTTATGGATTAGCTCGTATTGGCTTTATTCATCTTGAACATCACTTGATTACTGCTTTAGTTGAGTGATGGCAGTCAGAGACGCACACATTTCATTTGCCCGAGGGTGAGTGCACGGTTACGTTGCCATACAAACAGGTTACGCATTGATGAGGAACCATTAATCGACTGTGTCCCTTATAGAATTTCTAACATGTGTCAAAATCTTCTAGGTTTTGTTGCACCAAATTAGGGCACTTAAAGGAAATTTTCTCAGAATTAGCTGGTTGGTCAATGCATTTCCCAATCAAACACAGATGCGCCGGAGCAAGAAATATTATATTTTATACAGGCCTATTTACTGAGGTTAGTTGGTGTTATATCACCTTGACAAAGGATACAGGCATAGTGACCCTACATTTGCTACCACATCTTGCTGATTTTGACGAGATAACTCAGTTCAATTGTGGATCAGCATGTTTAGCACATTTGTACAGAGAGTTGTGCTTGGCATACTGATTCCCCCTGGTGTCACAGATAGTGGGCTTGTTCTTTGTGTTACAAGTTTGGGCATGGGATAGGTTCCTATTTATTGCTTTGTTGATTGCAGACATCAGTGTTCCTTATAACGCACCACTCAAGGAATGTAAAATCAACATTTCATATTTTTATTCTAACTATTTAGTCAACCGTTATTTTAACATAATTTTTTTAGATGGTACCAAGAAAGAAGCAACACTCAAATTCCATCGCACACGATTCTTGCTATAAGATGTGCCCTAGATATAGATCAATAAGATGATGTAAGAATATTTTTTAAAATTTTAACCAAGATATATTGATGTATATGTATTAACCATTCATTTTTAATTTTCACAGATTATTTGGGAGCCTTACGACAACTACATTCTTAATAACCTCCTGAATATTTCTTAATGGTCGAAACATATGAACAACTCTGGTACCTCTTATTTGTATCTACGTTGTTGAGTGGCAGCCAGCTGACAGATTCATGAGATAATTCAGCGTCTTCTAACAAATTCCAGATGATCTAAAAAACATTAAGCAGCTTCATGAGGTGGACTTACGTAGTCAGCAGATAGTTTGGGATGAATTACATGCTCCTTGGATTCAGTTGTGGCGCGATCGTGCTTAGTATATTTAGCGAGGTCGTACCGCACCCTCGATCGTACCAATTCACAGTCGTTATATGGAATGGTATCGCAAAAGTATAAAACATCCTATAACTATTACATTTTTAATCATATATTTAATTTTTATATACTTATAATACAGAATATTCAAAATTTTTTCCTATAATAATACTATTATTAGAATTAAAATCATACGTCAAGTATACATATAACAATATATAGCCTAGCTTGTAACTCGGTCTAGAACATAGCCCGTGTTAGTGTAATATGTCCCATGGGCACGACCCCGTATTATACTACCACGTTCCTGTTCATCTGCAATTCATAACTCATGTTTTTCAGGCATGGTTTGTATGCAATTTTTATATCCCTGTAATCAACCAATTTTCAAACTGTTGTAATCATACCTGTTTATTTCATTTCATAAAACAATCATTTCATTTCATCTATATAAATCTTTCATATAATCATAAAAACACACATATCATACAACAACTATCTATACATATAACTATAAATATAATTTTGTTTGTCTGTAGAGAGAGGAAGTGCTGAGGAGCGGCAGTTGACCCTCTAGCTGACATGTGACTATGATCTTTCATTTACCATCTGTTCCTGAAACAAAAATTACAGTTGTATGATTTGCAGGCTCGGTGAGTAATCATTTATAAGAATTCATTCATTTCAGTATTTATAGGATTTTATCCATAATCTATCTGTTTATTTAAGTATAGGGCTTATCTTTATTTTCTTTATATCTAGATATCATATTCTTTCCTTTATTACTCATATGGTCACAATTGTATTTGTACGTTCACATCTGTATCTAAACTGTATAATAATCGAAATGTGTTTCTTGTAATCATATGTATCATATTCGATAAATCTATATTCACGGCATGCAACGTAAAACGACATGTAATTGTAACTGTAAACTGTATAATCTTCCTCTCCACTTCCTCTCCATGATCGATCATAAATCACCAATCCAATCATCAACAATACCATATCAAATCCAGTACCATATCATATGTTGTATTCTGTAACTGTATCTTGTATAATATACTATATATTCTCCCGTCTCCCTTCCGTCTCCAAAGATTGATCTATATCACCAATCCAATCATCTCACCAATACCATATCACATATATCACATCCTGTCATATCATAACACGTATATCGTATATCGCATCACATAATTGCATTATATGAATAGCGTAACTTACCTGTTTGAAATTTTGTATCGTATGTTTCTGATCGCATTTCAATTGTATAATTGCATTCGTTTCCAATTTGATGTAACATTCATATTTTACCTTTTATTTCAACTCATATTTCATGTTTTCTCTTTTTCTTTCATATTTTTGTACGATTATTCACTTGTATACTATCGTTAATTGTATTTGCTGGAATACAATTATATATTTATTTCATAATACAGTTTTTGTAAATATGAAATCATGAATGATCATGAACTTCCTGTTGTATCAATTTTTCATTTTTATTTTAAACAAATATTCTATATTCATAATATCTTTATTTCTTCTTTATAATTGTTTTAAGGCTTATCTTAATTGCATTATCATAAGGTCATTTCCTAGGGTTCTAGCTATAATCATATTTATCTTATTAAACATCTCAATCATCCAGATGCACATGATGTCATTTTCTTTGTGCTCGTAAATTTATCTTGTTGGTTATTTATATGTATGCATCATCTCAACTCAATAAATCAAAAAAATACTCCGGTTATCTATATCATGGCATCTGTGCAACTCCTGCACCCCCTATCAGTAATTTCTCACACTCTAGCAAATTCTAACATTTTTCATATAATTCAAACATCTAACTAATCACACAAAGATCTAGAATATCCTTTTTATTATATTTTTCTTTAGGTGATCACACATAAAATTATATTTAAGTGAGTCTAGATTACTCACCTGTAATTCCATATTTTTCAGAGCTCCTTTAGACTCTGTTTCTATTCTGTTAACTCAATTGACATCCTGTATAACCATATGCGGAATCCTCTATCAACATTAATTCCAAAGATATATTCGTACCTCAAATCCAACAATAATTTCTTACCGTTAATTCTGTAGATTTCCTGTCTTAGCTATACTAGTTGATTCCTGGCTCAATTCTATGATCGATTTCAATATTCTATACCTATTTTCTAGCTGAATCTCACTATCTCTCTCGTCCTTAGTCTTTCTCGAGCACTATTTTCTTTTTCCTGCTTTTTTCTACTCTATTTCTGACTGAAAACATCTTAAATATGATGTTGAACCTCAACACG
>CANYCX014019067.1:0-11262 GCA_948193385.1 Breynia disticha f. nivosa
TTTAGATCTTGGTTTGGTAAATTGGAAGCAAAAATGTGGGAATGGTATGAGTGGAGAGAAATGGGAATGCCTATACATATATATATATAGAAGTGAGAATTGACGGTTTTACCCCTCAGCTCAACCGATGCTCTCTTTTCGATTTTCTCTCTCCTGGTTTTCCTGACTTTGCCCGATTTTAAAATCCGATAACCTTCTACACTCCTCCACCAACTAATACTTAATTTTTCTTGCGAAAAATTTCCTCATAATTATTTATAAATATTCCTAAAAAACTTTAAAAATTTCCCGAAAATGGGGGCGTTACATCTGAGGTATCCGATTCGAGATAGGATTGCGATGAAACCTCCGACATATGAGATGTTACTTGAGACAGATATACGAGCAGAGGAGTTAGAGGCAGAGGGAGATAAATCTGAAGGAAAGCGACACAGAGTCTCAGGTAGTTCAAATTCTCAACAGCAGCAGAAAAAGAAGAAGACAGATTTCACGCCACCTAGAGAGACAGGTGGTAGTCAGAGTAGACAGTCTGGCAGAGGAGCTGGAGGTGGTAGAGGTTATTCCACCAGGCATCCTATTCCTTAGGGTCGCGATACAGATACTTATGCCTGCAAAGATACCACTCCACTGTGTTATACTCGTCGCCAGCCGGGACATTTTTTCAGAGACTATCCACAGAGACAAGGGGTACAGAGTTGTGAGGTTTCCAGACAAAGTAGTGTTGGTGAGGTTAGACCTACAGTATCGACTGATACTGGTAGAGGTAAAGGTGGCAAAGGTTCTACTTCTACTTCTAAAGGAGGATCAACTGCCAGAGGTGGAGCAGTTGGTTCAGGTAGAGGAGGTGGATCTACGGGAGCAGCAGCACCATCATGGTTAGCACCACAGGCCCGAGTTTATGCTATGACTAGAGATGAGGTTGTAGAGGATCCAGACGTGATCACTAGTATTATTTCTATCTTTACATATACTACTTCAGTATTGATTGATCCAGGTTCTACGTGTTCTTTTCGACCCGAGTAAAAATTTAAAATACTAGAATCAATAATATTTATCATATGTTTATATACATCATAAATGTTTTATTTCAAGTAACTCAATTTTTGGCTTAATTAAGTGAATACGAATTTCAGGGGTGTCAAACAAAAATGAGAATTTCATAAATTGGGACTTGGCTAAGGATAGCATTGTCTTCTATCAGATAATAATCCGATTAAAAACAAATATCTCTTATCATTTTCTTAATTAATTTTTTATCTTCTCTTTCATACATAATGTTCTTTTGTAAGTCGCTCTCTCTTTTAAATAATATTCATACTAATCATCGGCAATAAAATTTGGCAACAACAAAATGAGTTCTCTCTCAATTGATGTGTAAATACCCTGTGTGTTTTTAAAAAACTTTTTTATTTTTTCCATTTTCAATCATCAATTTTGTAAAAAATATTTTGGATATTTTCATATGATTGTGGCTTTAATTTTTTTTCTTAAATTATGAACTTACAAAATAAAAAATTTAAAGAACTTAAGATAAAGAGTCACATTGAAGTTTCTATTTAGTTTCACTCTTTATAATTTTATAGACTCTCTATTCATTTAAAAATACTTTTGAAATTTAGTCAACTTGGAGATGCACTAAGTTAACACCCTAACTCTCTCCACTTATTTTTTTTGTCTCTCTCTTGTCTCTCCCAATTATCTCATTTTATTTTCCCCTTAATGACACTACCCCTCTTTATCACTCACCATAACCATCTCTCATCTCTCTCCTACTCAAAAGACTTTCACTTCCATTTTTAATTCCAATACAACTTTAATTGTCTCTATATTTTCTTCTACACCTCTCTTCCTTTATACCATTCACATTCCCTCTATTTTCCATCCTTCACTCTCCTTTTTATCAACAAAATCTAAGACTAAAAATAGCAAACTCCTTCTCCTCACATTGTGCCTTGCCGAGACTCTCATTAATCTAAGGGACATCCTCATTGGATTGAGCTCATTCCTCCCTCGATTTCTTCATTTTTTTTAATTGATAAAATGACACTAACATTACTGCAAGCATGTTACTTTGATTTTAGCTCAGGTTACATTGATTCCCTTCTTCGATTCCAATGCCATACTTTTTCTCTCCACCGTAATTCCTATTTTCGACGAGGTTATATTAGACCAAACTATTTTGAGAGTGTTGACAAGTGTAACAATGCCACTTTCTTAAAGGAATATCTATTCTCCATTCTATACTGAGTTAGTAAATCACCTCTGAGATACAATGAAGGAACCTATTTTCACTTGTAGCAGGGAAAACATAATTGAACAAACATGGTGTATAAGAGAATTATTCTAACAACTCATTCATGTTTTGTGTGTTGTTTGTGTGATTTGCTCTTCCATTCAACCCCTTTTATAAGTGCACATAGAAGAAGTTAAATGGACTATCAATTAAGTGAAATTATTTCACTTAATAACATGAAAATCATTTTATAAATTCCTCCATTTAATATTAAGGAGTTTCATGAGTTATCTCCATTAATCTTAACAAATTTCATCCATAAAATTTCAAGAGTTCTTCTTCATTTAATCTATGAGTTTTAACTTCTTTTAATCCATTGAATTTCATGAGTTTCAACACTTTTTTCCTCATTAATCTAATGAGTTTTATTTTGAAAGTGTTTAACAATCCCCTACCATTTTCAAAATAATTAAGCAATCACTAAACTAAAACAATTCAACATTATATGAAAATAAGACTCAATACATCATATTAGAATTAACTGGTAGATAAACTTTAAACCAATAATTTTATTTTATATATAGAATAAATAACTCAAGCATATAACAAGCACCATCGTTTTGCCATTTATATCTTAACACATTAACCACTGGCCTTGTGTTTCGTATCTTTCCATGAATATTTTTTAAGTCAAGCCTTTTAACTCCTTGAAGCGGCCACACTTCACATTCATATAGGTGGTGTCCTTTCCAGTGCCCCTGCAATTTATGCACCTTTTGAAAACCATTAAGAGATTAACTCAAACTCTTCTCTTGAACAACAAGTACAAGCACTATAAACCTTGGGATGATAATATAATTTAGTACTTGCAGTCACACTGATGATGTATTTTAACTACATTAAACTTAAGATTTAATGTATTTGTAAGATCTTGGAATTTTTTTGAATAGATTAAATTAAGTATTGATGTGAAAAATGAGGATTTGATTGAAGGTTGATTAGGTGTTGACATAAGTATGTATAAAAGGAAAAACAAGCCAGAAAATAGCAAAGTACATGTTGTGGGACTTAAGTACGTGCAGTGGCAACGAACACACGTATTTAAGGTTGACAACATGTAGTTTAGGTGCAAATAGACGTGTTTTGAGGGCGACAACGTGTAGTCATGGTATGACCATGCATACTTTATACTGACCACGTGTACTTGTATTGAAACATGAGCTAAAGTGAATTGGAAGCAGAGAAGGATGACAAGGCTTTATTTCTTTGTCTATAAAAAGGAAAGGAAAGCAGGTGGTGGTAGGAAGAAAGAAAAGAGAGAGATACAGAGAAAGAGAGGCAGAGATACAGAGAAAGGAAGACGAGAGAGGTAGAAAGGAAAGGGAAAGAAAGAGAGTTTTAGCTCAAGAAATCGATGATTGGAGTAGGCTTGGTATTATAGAGATTGAGTCAATGTCGATATTTTTGACTTTGCACATATTAGAGGTAAGTGTTCTTATGCTTACTGAATTCATTCGTAAGATTATTTCTTATAAATGAGAATGTAGATTTTCTGGGCTTATATATGTATGTCAATATATCTAGTCTATAATGTTGTGTATTAAGGATTGCTAGAATTAGATGAATCAAGTTGAAATTGAGATGAATTTGTTGATTTGGAGTTGATTTCATCTTTTCTGGTAAGTTTCAATATGATTTAGTTAAGATAGAAGGTTGACATATGATTGACATATATGTCTTGGTTGACATATAATTGATTTATATATATATATGCCTGAATGGATATATGATTGACATAAAGATGGTTTTAAGTTGATTATTGAAAAGCATAGGTTGCTTTATAGTGATATATGTTTGACATATGGTCAATAGTTTATACCTGTGTGGTACATTTTATGTGATCCTGTGTGGATATGTTGTGTGTTTTCAGTGTGATTAGGAAATGTACTCTATGTGAGATGTTGACATGCTTTCTTTGTTCTATTGTTGTGTGTTATGAATGATATTACAGAAAGCATGATAAATGTGACCTATGTGGTATTTTATATGCTTTGTGTGAGTTATGCTATGATTTGTGATATGTATCGATACGAATGTCATTTATACTTTCACGTGTTGCATAAGCATCTGTGTGACACGATTCCTATATGGACTATCATGTGTGGATAAGGACTTACTGTGTGTTATCCTAAATGTGCTGTGTGTTGTCCATATTTATGAGCTATATGCTTAAAGTTGTGTGCTCAGGTTGTGTGCCACTCCTCTACCGTGTGTGATAGAGGAATTCCACTGATGTATGCTATGGTGGCCAGTCATCTTGTGTGGATTTGCATTAGCATTGGCATTGCATACATTTGTATTCATATGATTACAATGTTATAGTATGGATATCCTGTGTTGATATAGAAACTGTGTGGTTCGTAATTGCTGTGTGTTATCCTGTGTGGATATTGATCTGTGTGATCTGGATTGTTGTGTGCTTAATTGATGAATACCTGCATAGGCTATTAATATCTGTGTAATATAATACTTGTGTGATTAGTGTTGCCTATGTGGTTATCCTATTTGATTATTTAATAAAAAGATGTGTGCTTCTTGTTGATAAAGTTATAGTGTGCTATGCTATTAGAAATGTGTGTGTAACTTCTCTATGATTTGGTATGGTTATGTATTTTAAGCTAGGAGCTTTTATAGATATACATAACCTATGAAACTTATAATGTGTTGTGTGCTAAAAGAATATAATGCTATGTGAAAAAAGTAAGGAAATAGCCTATGTAAACAATGGAATTAAGGTATAGATTGTTGTGTGCTAAATTACCTTAAAACAGGGGTTGAATAGGCATTTCTGAGAATTAGTACATCCTCGTACTGATCAACACGTCATCGTGTTGGATAATGAATCTGAATAAGAAAGAAATGTGCTTATCAATATGGCATGTCGAGCCATTAGGGAATTGAAGGATGAACATGACCTCGTGTTCATTAGCACACTAGTGCTAACTGAAAGTTCCCCTGCACTTCATTTAAACTGAAATTAGGTTTACACTTACTGAGTATTCTTATATGTTTACCCCCTTTGATTGTTTACTTGTGGTGCAAGTATAGAAGGATTACTACGAGGAGGACTCGAGCACATAGATTACAAACATGGATTGTTTTTTGAAAAGATATTTAAAGAAGTATATTTTATTTGTTATATTTCAAATAAGTTGATTGTATAGCTTAATAACTCTTTTCTATATCCATGTTTATGTTGAAAAGGTTTGCAAATATTGATTAAATGGTTTTACATTTTGGGATTTGAAAATGAATGGAATTTATGTTTGAGTCTCACAGTATTATTATGTTTCGAGTTGAGTTTCCATCATTGGTGATCCTTATTCATAGGCTTAAGACCCATCCCCATTGATTCTTTATCAAACCACATCTCTTGGTAGTCTTTTAATGAAAGGATTTGCCAAATTTTGACTAGATCTCACATACTCAATTGTAATAACTCCATTGGTTATTAATTCTCCACCACAACTATGCCTCAATCCAATATGTCTGGATTTTCCATTGTACACTTAGCTATAAGCTCGTTCCAATGTTGCTTCATTATCATAATGAATGAAAATATGAGTTATTGGCCTAGGCCATAGTAGTATCTCAAGTAATAATTCACGTAACCATTTGGCTTCTTTTGCAGTTAAGGCTATGCAATAAACTCTTATTCCATAGTAGAATCAACTATTAAAGTTTGCTTCTTTGAAATCCATGCGATTGCACCTCTAGCAAGTGTGAAAATCTGTGAACCCCCAAAACTCCTTTTCATTTATAATTAGATAATTAAATGCGCAGCATAAAAATTTTTTCTTTCTGGAAAATAAATAAAACTCATTAGAGCAAGATGGAAATCCCTTAACATGATCATGTATTAAATATTTGATGTTTCCAACATGTATAAACAATAAAGCAGAAAGAAGTGGCATGAGTTACAAAAATATATGATGTAACTAAACTATAATAAAAGTGCATAGTTTTACAAAACATTTTCCAAAACTTAGAGTTGTCAACCTACTCGTCAAGTACCATACTCTAAGAAACTGCAATAAGTCTGTTGCTATCTACTACCTGCTAATTTTCTACATTCAGCACATTTAAAACCAACTGATGTGAGTATTAAACTAAGTATGTACACCTACAATACACTTACCAAGTTATGTAGTGTATAGGTACTCATTCATTTTAGAGACTTTTGTGTATTATAGAAAGGGTTCATACTTATTTTGTTTAAGTTCAAGTCATATTCTCTCTATTTAGAAAATTTCCAAGCAACACAGGGTGTGATGGCTAGAACGACCATCGTTCTCCATCTTGGATAAATATAGTGGTCTGGCAAGAGCCCATACAGAATAGCACGGGCTTTGGAACCAAACAATGCCTCAGTATGGTCATCATACTACTCATATGATGGACGTGCCAAATGTCTGGAACATCTAGTGACCTAGCACGACATCGTGCTCGTTGGCACGGTGGATGTGTCGGCCTACTTGAACTTGTAATTCATAACACATCAAGGCATATCATACCACAAACACACAAACCACATCCAAAAAAATTTCCAGTAGTATGCATCCCAGTAAAGCAGTTTTTGATAGCCATTACACACAAGATCAACTCTCAACTTTTTCATTCACTAGAGAGATCTCTCTATCTCTTTCTCTTGGACTTATCTCCTCTATTTAATTAGAGCTCACTCTTTTCTTTTGTGGGTTTATCCCTTTTTTCAATTAAGAACTCTCGCTATTTTTCACCTCTAGGATATATCATAAGAAAATATTCCTTTAGATTGTTAGACCAAACTATTCCGAGAGCATTAAAAATAGCCTCAAAGCATATAACAATGCCACTTTCCTAAAGGAATAATTGTTCTCTATTCTGCATTGAGTTATTAAATCACCTCTAGGATATGATGAAGCAACCCTATTTGCACATGCATCAATGAAAATAAAACTAAACAATGATGGTGTATAAGAGAATTGCTATAAGAACTTGCACTTTTTTTGTGTGTTGTTGGTGTTATTTGCTCTTTCATTCAACCCCTATTATAGATGCATCTAGAAGAAGTTAAATGGACAAACAGCTAAGTAAAATTATTTCACTTAATAACATGAAACTCATTTTACAAATTCCTCCATTTCATCGTAAGGAGTTTCATGAGTTATCTCCACTAATCTTGAGGAGTTTCATCCATGAAATTTCAAGAGTTCTTCCTCATTAAATCTATGAGTTTTAACCTCTTTTAATCAATTGAATTTCATCAGTTTTAACACTTTAATCCTCATTAATATAATGAGTTTTATTTTGAAAATGTTTAACAATTTATTGTTCAAAGGTCAGGCAAAGTTGTTTACCAAATCCTCTCATTTTCTTTTTTTTTAATTAATCAAATGGTAAACAAATGCCATACGTGTATGTTGTTTTCTTCTGCCCAAGAGGAATAAGAGTCAAAACCATTGTCATATTTAGGCTCCCTTTTTAGTGAATAAATAATAAATGGTAGAGGATTATTGCATGAATTTTCATGAACATGGATGGTGAATAGTTTGAAATTATGGTGATGAAAATGCAATTTCAGTTTTGAGTTTTTATGTTGGCTTTTATGAAGCTGTGGGATCGGTGTAGTGGTGAATTAAGTAGTGTTGGTTTTCTATTGAGTGTGTTGAATTGGTTTTGGGGTTTTTTTAAAACCAAAAATAAATTCATTCATTATGAAAATCAACACAAGCCTTCACACATGGAGGAACATCATCACTCCATTCATTATGATCAGGCATATAATGAAAAGTATAAACCAAAGCATGTTTGGCCCCAATCACTGATCTCCTAACAAACTTAAATTTGTATTCCACAAACTCAAAGGCTAACACTTTACAATCTAAAAAAATGTCACCAAAATAAGATATGCTCGCACGATCATTGTTGATTTCCCCAATGACACAGTAGCATCAAACTCAAGAATCTTCTTGCCCAAATGAAAATGACACAACAACCTTAACCCTCCCTTATACAAATAAGCTCAACAATTCTTGGATCCTCAACATATTACATTTTCCTTGCAATGAAACCCAATATAGTCTCATTTGCATTTCTGGCTACACAGACACACAATGTATGTCATGCCTCCTTGATTAGTGTAGCATCAGAGTTAACCTTAACCCATCCCTCCTATAGCTTAACCTACCTTTCTACATTCCTCTAAATCAAAGCCAGTCTGCATTGGACTCATTCCCCTCCCTCTATAATTTTCCCAATCCTCCATCACACTTTGCATTCCTCACCACACTCCCCACCCATATCTGCCTCTTCCATTCCATAATTTGTCATTTATGTTCTTCTACACAAATCACAGCACCCACATAGCTTTGCAGCATTTCTTAGGGTCTTATCTCTCCAATATGAATCACAACCTCTCCCAAAAACTACCTCTTCCCTCCATACCATTCACCCTAGTCAAGTTCGACAAGTTACATACATTTGTCGCAACACCACAATCGAATAAATAATGACACAAAGTCTCAGCATGAGTGTTGCACAAAGGGCATCTATTAACACAAAGTCTCAGCATCAGTATTTCACAAAGGGCAACCCAGATTCCCTTCTCCATTGAAAGTGTCAATACCTAAACATAATTCTCCAAAGTCCTCCACATAAAGTGTTTGATCTTTTAAGAAATCATGCAGTGCTTAAATTTCCTTCAAATCTCCTTGCCCTCCCACCTACTTTAATCTACACTGTGAATGATACACCAACCTGATTTAGTACCGAACTTATCTGTCCAAAGCCCACATTATAAAGTACCTCCTAGTCTCAAACATTATTTTAATCTTGTAGATTTCCTGTTTATCCCTCTCATTAAAGTTTCCTTCAATTATATATAGATCCCACTACTTCAAATTATCATTGAACAAGTTGTAGACCTTCAACAACTCCAAAGCCCTAGTTAGTACTAACGACACACAAGGGTTAACGCCTCTAGCAAACAAGTCTCCCCCAACACAATGACCCTCTCTATTTCCAAATTTCCACCTTAACCTCTTTTAATAACCATCTTAACCTCCTAAATGCTTCTACACACATAACTTGGATTCGTACCAAGAGATGTAGTAAGAAACTCGCCCATTATAATATTTAAACTTTAAGATGCTTGCCACCAGTGAGTTTTGCTTATCCATAATCCCCAAACCTGTTCACCAACCATTACCATATTGAATCCGTGCAAGCTCATGAAACCCAAACCCTTCATCAATTTGATATTACATAACCTGCCTTACTATTGCCATTTGATGTCACGTTCGTTCCCTTTACACCACCAAAACTTACTAAACATTTTTTTCAATATCTCTACAAATATCTTTCTGCAACAAGAACATACTAAACACATACGATGGGATTATTTATCCAATTGCCTTAATTAAAACTTCCTTCCCTATTTTGGAGAGATGTGTGGCATTCCACACATTAATTCTATCCTAGATCCTCTCCTTAATGTAATTAAGTGCATTAATGTTGTTTATTCCCACCTCTGTTTGCAATCCCATGTACACTTCATCGCCCACCCTTTCCTTCACGCTTTGTAAGTCACATACTCTCTTTTTTCCCATCAATTGTGTTAGAGATAAATACCATAGAGGATTTCTCCAAATTAATCTTCTAACCTGAGGCTGCTTCATAAACCTCTAGAATTTATTTTACTTCCTTCACCTCTTCAATGTAAGCCTTGAAGTAGAAGTAACTATCATCCATAAAAAGTAAATGCGACATCACAGAGGCAGTTGGTGCAATCGTACAGCCCGAGATGCATCCACCTCTTTCACAACAACACAACATTCCTGATAATACTTTGGCACAAATCAGGAAGAGATAAGGGGAAATAGGATCGCCTTGTTTTAAACCTCTTTTAGGACTAATTGGTCCCAATATACTACCTCAGATCTAACCAAGTACTTATGTAACGCCCAAGAAAAAGGACCATTTGATTGTTGGAAAGATGTTTAATTAAGTGGAAATGATGTTTAAAATAAGTTGTACATATGTATACATAAGGATATATATGCCAAAAATTGAACGTGAGTCAAAACTGCAAAGTAGTGCTGGAAAATGAGAAATAACGTATGTTTATTCATACACAAACATATGTTATTTTTCAGACAGGTTGAATAACGTATGTTTTGGGGGAGAATAACGTACGTTATTCTTCCCAGTTTGCCCAGAATCACATTTTGACTAACCTACGTTAATTACAAAATAAACCTACATTAGCGGGGGTCCGAACATGTCATTAAAGGGGTAGAACACATTTCATTTCGGGAAAAACATCACCAAACACCTCCAAACATCCTCTCAACTCCTAAACACCAATCCAAGGCCTCCCTAAACTCAAAAACTGTGAAACTCATTTTTAAATACCTGTTTTCCTTGATAATCAATAATCTTTATATAATAGTAAGAAATCATAATGAAATCAGAGTAAAATACCAGAAAATAAGAGGAGAGAGAAAAATAAAACAACGTTTTATAACATTCTCGGGCCCAAAACAGTCGTAATATAAAAATTTTACAGTGGAAACAACAAAAGAAGATTGAAACGTTTTCAAACTCAAAATAGTATCATATACAAGATATGTACAATATGTACAAAGTCAAAACTGGAAGCACGCAAAAACAAAACTATGGAGCTCGACCTCTGACGACTGCAAGCTTTGATAGAAGATCTGATCACCGCAGCTCTGGTCTAGTAGCAGCTATCTGCGTCCTGCGCAACATTTAGACACATAAACAAAGATGAGTATGTTTTACAATACTCAGTAAGCTTCGTACGCTATAATTGATTCGTAAATTTTAAATGTGCGCAGGGACAATCAATATCCCATCTCGGAATACGATCCTCCCCTAATCTAATCAAACAACTCAATCAATTCACATAATCACTCACAATTACACATAAGTCGTACATTCCGTCATATTGACTTGAAATCAAATTT
>CANYCX014020995.1:0-12177 GCA_948193385.1 Breynia disticha f. nivosa
TTCTCTCTCTCCTTTTATTTCTTATTTAAGACATCATATTTAATAAATAATCTTTGTCTTAAATTTATGTAAGAAATATTTCTCATCCATCCTGGGCCCAATTACCAAAATTGGCCCAAATGCCCAACCCGGTCCACTGACTGGAATTTGACCTAAGGTGAAATATCAAAATTATCCTTTTAGGTTTTTTGCTGTCCACGTGCGATCTATAGGACTATTTAATAAAGGTAATGAGTTTAATAACTCATAAACCATAGGCGGTCAAACAATATACCACAGGTCAATACATCATATGATAAAATAATGCCTCCTAATTTTATTACTCAATAATAAAAGTTACAAACAATGCATTGGGTTAGGGCTTACACTAACAAGAGGAACAACTAGACCTATAAGAAATCAGTTTTGGACGATTTTGCCCCCGAATGCTCTTGGTTCACTGTTCCCTTCATAATCTCTTTTCCGCTCAATAAACTCATTTTGATTTTTATTCCAACTAATTCTCATCCCTTCCACCATTTTATTATTTTAAATAATTCACGAAAAATTTATTTACATTTCCCTTATATTTAATTTCAAAATCTTAATTATAACAAAATTCCGAGACGTTACAATTCTACCCCCTTAATAAAATTTTGTCCTCGAAATGTAAAATCGTACCTAGCTCAGGAAAAAAATGAGGATAACGTAGACGTATTTTCGTTTCAACCTCCCAAGTAGCCTCTTTTGGGGAATGGAAACTCCCTTTCACCTTTACCATTGGAATTTCCTTATTCCTCAGCTTACGAACCACCCGATCCAGGATTTCCATTGGTTCCTCCTTATAAGTCATATCCTCTGATATCTCCGCTTCAAGTTCTTTGATCATGTGACTGGGATCTGATCGATACTGTCTCAACATACTAATGTGAAATACATCGTGGAATCTCGAGAGTTCATCGGGTAACGTAAGCTGATAAGCTAAAGGTCTAACCATTTCACAATCTCATAGGGCCCAATAAATACCGGGCTTAGCTTCTTGCTCTTCCCGAATCATAGAACTCCCCGCCACTTCATAGGAAATTTCCCGCCACATTTCTTAATAACTTGAACTTTTTTCGTTGTCTACTGCACCAATCCAAGACCTTCAATATGTCGCAGTCCTTCAACATCCCAAATCACTGGACATCGATGCTTCCTACTATACAAAGCTTCATAAGGTGTCATTCCGATGCTGGAATGATAACTGTTGTTGTACCCGAACTCTATTATTGGCAAATGTTCATCCCAATTGCCTCTAAACTCCAGACTACAGGATCTCATCATATCTTCCAGAGTCTGTATCAGTCTTTCTGACTGCTCGTCAGTCTGGGGATGGAAAGTTGTACTAAAGTGCAGTCTAGTACCCATAGCTTCCAGTAAACTACCCCAGAACTGTGAAGTAAATCGAGGATCCCTATCAGATACAATCGAAATCATCACCCCATGAAGTCTAACCACTTCAACCACGTATTTTTCTGCCAGTTTGTCCAACGAGTCATCCTACTTGATTGCCAAAAAATGCACAGATTTTGTCAATCTGTCCATAATCATCCACACTGCATCGTGATTTTAGAATGTTTTGGGCAATTTAACCACAAAGTCTATAGTTATTCGCTCGCATTTCCACTTTGGAATAGCTAAAGGATGAAGCTTTCCTGCTGGAGCTTGGTGTTTAACTTTGATCTGCTGACAATTCAGACACTTTGCTACAAACTCTGTAATCTCTCTTCATGTCCAGCCACCAATTCAGTGCTTTCAAATCTCGATACATCTTAGTACTTTCCATGTGCACTAGTATCACAAAGAATGTGCTTCCTGCAGGATTTCTTCTTTCAAGTACATAGGCAGTTTCTCGCCCTCGCTGTAGCTTCTTCCTGGCAAGCCTTAGCTTCTCATCCTTCATTTGCTTTTCCATTATTTACTCTCTCAGCATTATTTTTGCCAATAACCCTTTCTCAATCACCTGAAGTTCCAATTGCAATTCTCTCATTGAAAATAAGGACTCCATATTATAGGATATACCATCCTCCTTCACCTGAGATTTCTTGCTCAAGGCGTCTGATACCACATTAGCCTTCCTAGGATAATACTTAATGGAACAATCATAATCCTTCAGTAGCTCAGCCCACCTCCTTTGCCTGAGGTTCAGCTCCTTCTGGGTAGTAACATACTTCAAACTTTTATGATCCGCAAAGTTCTTGAAGGTTTCTCCATAAAGATAATGCCTCCAAGTCTTCAAAGGATGGATGATAGCTGTAAGTTCTAGGCCGTGTGTTAGATAATTTAGCTTGTGTGCCCTCAACTGTCTCGATGTATATACAATCACCTTACCATTTTACATCAACACACCACCTAAACTCATCCCTGAAGCATTAATGTAGACCACGTACTCTCTGTCCTCTGACGGCAGAGTCAATACTGGAGCTACAGTCAACCTCCGCTTAATCTCCTCAAAACTGCCTTGGCATTTCTCATTCCACTCAAACATGGCATTCTTCCATAGCAAACTGGTCAACGGCCTTGTAAAGATTGAAAAATCCTGAATAAACCATAAATAATACCTTGTCAAGCCTAGAAAACTCTACATTTCAATCACATTCTTTGGAGCTTTAAACTCTTCCACAACTTTAATCATTGAGGGATCGGATTGCACCCCATGTCTAGATATCACATGTCCCAAAAATGCAACCTCTTCAAGCCAGAACTCACACTTCAAAAACTTTACATACATTTATCCATCCCTCATCTCTGTAATACCACCCCGAAGATGCTCCTCATGCTCTCCTCGCCTCTTAGAATAAAAGAGGATGTCGTTAATGAAAACTACCACAAAGGTATCCAGATAGGGCTGGAAGATCTTGTTCATTAAGGACATAAATGCGACTGGGGCGTTAGTCAACCCAAATCGCATCACCGTAAACACAAAATGGCCATAACGGGTTCTAAATGTTGTCTTAGGCACTAGCTTTTCCTCCAGTCTCATCTACCAGTACCTCAACCTTAGGTCGATTTTAGTGAAAATTTCTGCGCCTCTTAGCTGATCTAAAAGATCATCTATTTGGGGTAACAGATATTTATTCTTTATCATCACTCGATTTAACTGATGGTAGTTGATGCACAGCCTCATACTACCATCCTTCTTCTTTACAAATAACATTGGCACTCCTGATAGAGAAATAATGGGCCGGATAAACCCTTATCAAGCAATTCATCTAATTCTTCAATTCCTTTAATTCTGTTGGTGCCATTCGATAGGGTGCTATCGATATTAGAGTTATTCCTGGTATGGTTTCAATTTCAAAATCAACCACCCTGTTAGAAGGTAATTCAGGAAAATCCTCAGGGAATACATTCGGATATTCACATACCACTGGAACATCAGACCCCGCGCTAGGTCTCGTGGTATCCACCACACTAGCCAAGTATACCTCACAACCATCTTTCATCAAACTCACAGTTTGTACGGCAGATATCAAACAGGAAGGTACTACTCTTTTATCTCCCACAAACAATACCTCCTTTCGGCCCTTAACATCCATGAACATTTTGAGAAATAATCTACTATGGCTCTATGCTTTGAAAGCCAATCCATACCTAGAATCAGCCCAAAATTCTCCAAACGGATCACCACCAAATCCGCATGGAATTCACGATCACTTATTACTATCGGGTAGGCTTTAACCGCCTTTTTCACCCTTGCCAATTCTCCAGACCGCATCGACACCTCTATGAAGTAATCTAAAGCCTCTAGCCCCACCTTAAATATCAATGCATGATCATAGTCAATGAATGAGCACGATGCACTAGAATCTATAAGCATATAAATAGGAAAACCAAAAATGTAAACAGTACCAAAGATAACATTCGGGTCATCCACCATGTCTGCTCGGGCTATAGCATAAACCCTATCTTGAGGTGCTGCAGGGGCTGGTAGCTGGTTAGGTCAAGAACCCATGGACTGTGCTCCAACTCGCCAGAGTGAGATCTCCTGCCTTTGTTTCCAGCAGTACTCCTCAAATTGTCTCCAACACTGCTCTGGGAACGTTGTACCTTTGCTTCATCATTTTGCTTCTTGAAGCAATCTTTTGCCATGTTCCCTCTCCTCTGGCAAAAAAAACAGACAATATCTGCCCGCTTTCTTCCCTAAGTCACACTCCGTCCACTGTGTCTGGAAAATGGTCTGTATGAAGACCCCGCTCCTCTGCCACTAAACTTCTTGGATTTGGTCACTCCGGGCACCTGTGAACTGAAACTCTTCATCCCTTGAGAGCTTCCTTCTTGTCTGGCTTTCTTTGCCTCTAGAGGCATCTCCTCCCCAAAGTTTTCTCTGCTCGTAAAGCAGCAGTAAGCAGAGCTGGGTAGCTGGCAGGTTGTATTGCCAACAAGAGCCAGATCTCCCGCTTCAACCCCATCTCAAAGCAGTCTCTCTTCAACTCCTCCGTCGCCTCCTCCTCTGGCGTGTACCAGGAGAGACGGGTGAATCTCACCTCATAATCTGGCACCAAGAGGTCTCTCCGCTCTAACTTAGGAACTCTGCCTTTTTCTCTCTCATGTACACTAGTGGAGTGTACTTTTCTGCAAAGATCCTCTGGAATTCATCCTAGGTCGTGGTGAGTGATTCATTCGTACTCCCAAGGACCATATCCCACCAGTTCATTGCTTCACCCTCCAGCAATGAGGTAGCATATTGAACTTTTTGCACAGAGGTGCAATTCATCCTCCTGAGAACTCTCTCTGTGTCCCTCAGCCAGTCCTCAACAACAGAGGAATCAGTGGTGCCGAAGAAAGGCTTTCCCCCTAACTTCCTGATCTGCTCATAGTTTCTATCAATTTCTAGCCTCTGGGCTTGAGCTAGTTACTCCCTCACGGTTGCCCCTATCAGATCTAAAAGTTATTGAGCAGCCTGAGGCTGAGCTTGTGCCTGAGGGCTGGTAGGTGCTTGTTCACTTGCGTTAGGGACATTAGCATTCCCCTGAACAACTCCAAAGAAGCGACAACTTCCTGTGCACTATCTCCTTGTCCCTTCTTCATTCTAAATCATAACAATGAGGAAAAGACAATCATTTAGAAAGTATGATAAGATAATGCACCATCAAAATCTTGAATGCATGCCATAAAAACTTATTCGAAAATTTTTACTAATCTTTGTCTTGAAACCCATGACATCAGGAACCGAGCTTTTTAACAACCTAGGCTCTGATACCACTAAATGTGACACCCAAATTTGACTATCATATTTTGTTATTATATTAATTCTCTCGACATGATAATCAGATCTGGACATCATAATATTTGAAATAATAAGTAAAGAACACAGTTTTGGAAAGTATATATATATACATTCATTAATATAAATAAATCTTTACAATATTTGAGAAGGACTGTTTCAAAATCAACCAGGGTTTACAAGTCTATTATGGTTATGAAAGAAAAGAAATCTAATCGATTCCATTTCAATTGTAACCAAACACAAGAAAAATATGCAACAACATGTTCAATACAAATACATGTATGACATTAAACCAAAATCCATCTTCTTGCACAGCCCAACTCGGTTCTTTGATCTCTAACATCAGAGTTGGAATCAAACAGTGTCCACCCTTCTCGACAAAAGAAATCCCCCTCAAGTCCTTGACCACACGGCTGCATAAAACACTGTGAGTCGGGAGACTCAGTGAACAACACTTACCAAATGGACAACGATCCTTATTTCCGTTTAATAGTATACTCAATTCATAGTAAACATAGCATCACCATCAATTTCACGTCAACAGACAACCACCCTGATTTAGACACTCAAACAGAAACTGATTCAAAACAATAACCATATGTAACCATTTTCTGAAAATCACATATCAGCGATCCACGCGTATTCAACCTGAAACTACGTGCAGTGGTGGTCAACTACCCGTTGTCGCTGCAACCACGCGTAGTTTAAGTGTAAATAGACTCGTGGTCGTGACTGAAGTACGCGTGGTCACAACGACTACACATATTTAGATACCACCTCGTGTGGATATGTGATTTCCTGCATGAAATGTTCAACAAAACATACAACACAATTTCTAATTGTTCCTAACACAATTCATCACCTCAAACCACCCATCAACTAAACTATTCCATTTGTATCACCATAATAATCACATGTAAATAACCAATAATCATTAAATCATAAATCAACACACCATCTCATTGTATCCTTAATCAATTTCAAGCACATTCACTCACAATTTCCCACAATAACATATCATTGTTACATTCATTATTCCTATTGTATGTTTCCACACATTCATAGATCATACCATAATTCAAACCACCACAAGTTCATCATTCGAGCGTAAATTCATGAAATCATATCAAATGCAACATAATGATTTCGAATGCATGACCTCTAATGCATTTCAATGCAACACTCATGATCTCAGACTTAAGTTTCAAGTTACGCCCTTACTTGGCCATTTCTTTTGACGTTTAAAATGGGCCTTGTCGGCCGAGAGTATGTGGTTATAAATTACTATGGACCATAGGTTTTTACGCCCTTACATGGCCTGAATATCGCCCTTACTTGGCCTGGCCCGCTCGAACACTAATAAGTGAACTGAGACTTCCACTGTGCCGCAGCAAAGTATGTGATATACACTAGCGGCAATTTACGCTCTCAAGAGCCATAACCACTCCCTCAACTCCATTGCTCACTAAGAGTTATCTCTTACATTTATCTTTGCTTTATAAAGGCTCTATATGCTTGAATGTCATGGCAATATTCATATGACCAAATCATGCATCAATATCATATTCAAACCATGTTATATTCCACATAACTTCCCCAAATCATCAAACATATTCAACAACATGAGAATACACTCATTATGTCAAATGGGGCACTCCAAACTACATCATTCACACTAAACCCATACAAATCACGCAAGCTATATACCCAACCATCTCATTAGGTATATCACAATCAATCCCACAAGCAAGGTACATTAACAACACACTAAGTATACTCTTAAACAACCACGCAAGCAACATACATAATCATCATATTATGTAACGTCACAAGTAACGTCTAACGATCCTGCAGGGAACCTCCCTCAACGTGATTTTGGCCTCCTATTAAACAAATTATGAATTATATTAACCTTATATGCATGAGACTAAGCCGAGACGAAAATTTAACGATGTATAAATGCATATATGCTTAAATAACCCCTTTTCTCTTTCTTTCCTTTCCCTCTTATTAATGTTGTTCACCTACCCTTAAACTAATTCTTTTCTCCTCTTTCCACCAACCACCATTAATGTTCCTAACAAGTTCCCTTTTAGTTAAATTTACAATTCCTATAATCCAACACCAATGATATAACCTAATCCTTACAATCCTCTTTCAAAACCCTTAATAAATTCCTACCCCCTTTCTAATCTTTCTCATCAACTAATATCCCATTAAATTGATTATTAAAACACCATCAATAATGCCCAAAGAAACTTACCTAAGCAATGGAACATGGAAAAGAACTCCACTTCAAGAAACCCAAACTCGTCACTTTTATAGGGTTGCTTTCAAATTTCAATTTTGGACACCTAAAACACATTTGAATACCAAAAATGGTTACCACTTGTTAGTATACACATTAAGCTTTCCAACGAGCCTTTATTTGCTCAAATCGGAGCTCAAACAAAGAGATTTATGGTCAGAAACTAGGGTTTATGTATAAAAACGAGATTCACAAAATCATATAAGAAAACCTTACCGAAATTTGATCTCCGACCGATTCCAAATGTCCCGGACACTAGGGTTTCTCTAGGAAAGACGATATCTAAGGTTTTGGCTTTGGAAAGATGGTAGGGAAAGAGAGAGATGTGTATGTAAAGTGTAGAGAGAGAGGAACAACTACACTTATAACAAATCGGTTTTGGACGATTTTGCCCCCAAATGCTCTTGGTTCACTATTCCTTTCGTAATCTCTTTTTCGCACAATAAACTCGTTCTGATTTTTTTTTCCAACTAATTCACATCTCTTCCACCGTTTTATTATTTTAAATAATTCGAGAAAAAATTTATTTACATTCCCCCTTATATTTAATTTTAAAATCTTAATTATAAAAAAATTTCGAGACGTTACATTCTATTCTGCACAGTTTTCCAATTTTACGTCTGATTCGATTCTTTTTTTATCTATTTCTCTCATATATGATTTCCAATAAATTCCAGGGTGTTACAATTCTGCCCCACTTAGAAAATTTCTTCCCCAAAATTTAAGATAAATCAAATCACAAGTAAAACCAAATATGATACATTTTATAACCTCACATGCCATACTTATTGTTTCAAATGTGCACCAAAGGTGTAAAAGGTATCGTAAATCAAAACATACCCGTAGTAAATATAGCGGTGCTCTGAGACCAAGTCCTCATCCCTCTCTTAATGCTTTGACGTGGAATTTGGAAATAGATATGGATACTGACGTTTCATATCCGAGTCAACCTTCCAAGTAGGTTCTTTTGGTGAATGAAAACTTTATTTCACCAATACCATAAGAATCTCTTCATTCTACAATCTCCCGAGTCAAACTGTTGGTCTAAAATCTCGACCGGCTCCTCCTCATAAGTCAGCTCCTCAGATATCTTTAACTCTGGAGCATTCAACACATGACTAGGATTAGATTGGTACAGTCTCAACATTGAAACATGAAATACATCATGTAATCGCGACAACTCTGCTAGTAGCCTCAGTCTATATGCCAGTGGTCCCACTCTTTCAATAATCTTGTATGATCTGATATACCTGGGACTCAACTATCCATGTCTCCTAAATCAAAAAACACCTCTCCAGGGTGAAACTCGCAAGAAAACCCAATCTCCGACCGCATAGTCTATCTCTCGATGATGTCGATCATAGTAGCTTTTTTTACGATCTTGAGCTGTTTGCATACATCTTTTAACAACATTCAATTTATCCAGAGTTTACTGAACCAACTCTGGTCCCTCTATTTGTCGTAAACCCTCAACATCCTAGTATGTTGGACACCTGCACCGTCTCCCGTATAATGCCTCACATGGTGCCATCCCGATACTAGAATGATAGCTATTATTGTATGCAAAATCAACCAATGGTAAATTATCAGCCCAATTACCTCTGAACTCTAACAAACCGCTGGAGCATATCCTTATCTTTCTGAATCGTCCTCTCCAACTGACCATAAGTCTGAGGATGGAAAGTCGTGCTAAACCTCAAAAGAGTACCCATCGCATCATGCAAGCTATGCCAAAATCGCGATGTAAACCTAGGATCACGATCAAACACAATGGAAGTCGAAACACCATGTAACCTGACAATCTGAACAACATACAAACCAGCAAGTTTATCCAACATATCATCCTGTCAAAAAGCTAAAAAATGAGCTGATTTTGTCAGTCTATCAACTATCACCCAGATTGCGTCGTGATGTCTAAAAGTCCCCAGTAAGCCTATAATAAAATCCATTGTCATCTTCTCCCACTTCCATTTCAGAATCTCAAGTGGTCTCAGTTTCTCAGCTCGTACTTGAGGTTTTGCCTTAATCTACTGACACGATAGACATCGCATAACAAACTTAGCTATATCCCCCTTCATATGTACCCTCTAATATAACTCTCTTATATCTCAGTACATCTTAGCACTACCAGGATGAACTGATAAAGGTGAAGAATGAGCCTTTGTCATCAGCTCATTCTTCAACTATGAAATATCCAGAAAACACAGTTTATCCTAATAATACAATACACCATTATCATCAAGTCGGTGTAAAGTATGTACCTTTCCTCGCTCCATTTTCTTCTTTATCTGCATCAAATGCTCATCCTCAATCTGACGTGATGTAATTGAATCCCTCATCTGAGGTCAAACTCTAATATTGGCTAACATCTGATCCTGAATAAAATCCAACTGCACCCGTAATTCCCTCATATCAAATAAAGACTCGACTCTATATGTAAATGAATCATCATCCTCTTTTCTCCTTTCTACTCAGAGCATCGGCAACCACATTCGCCTTTTAAGTATGATACTTAAAAGTTCAGTCATAATCCTTGAACAACTCTATCCAACGTTGCTACCTAAGGTTTAGCTCTCTCTATGTCATAATATACTTGAAACTCTTACGATCAATGAAAATCTAAAAAAAGTCTCACCGTATAAATAATGTCTCCAAACCTTAAAAGCATGAATGATCGCAGCTAATTCCAAATCATGCATCGGATAGTTAACCTCATGTGGTCTCAACTGACGTGAAGTATAAGTAATAACTCTGTCGTGTTGCATCAGTACTCCACAAAACCCAGCTCTAGAAGCATCCGTATATACAACAAAACCACCTCTCTGACTAGGTAACATAAGAACTGGTCTCAACATAACCTTTTCTTTAACTCTTAAAAACTTTCTTCACACTTATCATTCTAGACAAACGGAGCATTCTTTTTCAACAAAGAAGTCATCGGTCTAGCTATCCTAAAAAAATCCTCCATAAACCTCCGATAATAACCTCTCAAACCCAGAAAACTCTGTACTTCACACACATTCTTTGGAGCTTCCCTCTCTTGAACTACCTTTATCTTACGAGGATCAGGTTTCACTCCTTCTCCTGATATCACATTTCCTAGAAAGATAACCTCAAACATCCAGAACTCGCATTTTCTGAATTTAGCATATAGCTCTTTTTCTTTTAGCAACTCTAACACAATCCGAAGATGTCTCTGATGCTCCTCTTTATCTCTCGAATACACCAACACATCATCAATGAACACAGCCATAAATAGATCTAAATAAGGCTGGAATACCTTATTTATCAAAGCCATAAATACTGCTGATACATTCTTCAACCCAAATGCATCACAATGAACTCCAAATGCCCGTATGAAGTCCTGAAAGTTGTCTTCGCAATCGAACCCTCCTCAACTCTTAGCTACCAATAACCTGATCTCAAATCAATTTTCAAAAACATTTTAGGTCCTCGCAGATGATCAATTAGATCATCTATCTGTGGCAACAGATACTTATTCTTCATTGTCACTTTGTTCAACTGACGATAGTTGATACACAATCGCATACTACTGTCCTTTTATGCACAAACAACACAGCTGCTCCCAAGGTGATACACTCGATCGTATGAACCATTTCTCTAACAGCTCCTCCAACTACAATTTCAACTCCTATAACTCAACAACTACCATCTTATAATGTGCAATAGATACTAGAGCTGCTCCTAGAATAGTCTCAATCCTGAACCTTATCTCTCACTACGGTGGCAATCCCAGTGACTCATCAAGAAAGACCTCAGGATACTCACATACTATCTCCACATATCGCACTTCTAATTTAGGTTGATTCAGATCAACTATTGAAGCTAATAGACATCACACCCCTCTCGAATAAACCTCGTAGCTAAAATTGCCGAAATCAAACAGTAATGAATAACCTTTCTAACATCCCTAAAAAAATTTCATATTAAAATGAAGTCAAATAAATGTGTAAACATCAATATATAAAGGTATATGAAAGGTTGACGTAAGGTAGACACGAAAGAAATCAAGAGAAAATTGGAGAAATGCTGAATTAGGAAGTACGCGTTGTGGACACAAGTACACATTGTGGGCACGACCACGCGTTCTTTCTGACCACCAAGCATGGATTGCTGATTTTGTGAAAAAAATATAAAGTGAGAAGGTTTGAAGAGGCAAGAACATTCTTTCATATTCTAAGCTAATTCCTGCAGAGAAAAAAGTAAAAGGAAGCAGATAAAAGTGAAAGTTTAGAAAGGAAAGTGATTTGATTTCATCTTTCTAGCTATGATTCATCCTAAGTGCTAAGGTAAGATTGGCCATAGTTGATTTCAAGTTGATAGTTTGTATATGTTGAGTTTGGATGATGGTAAGAGGAATTTAACTAGCTGGAAATGATGTTAATTATGTAGAGAAACATGAACTTGATAGCTTATTTATATTAGGATGATTTGAGTAAGAAAAGTTGCTGGAAAGAATGAAAACTATAGGGTTTAATGAGGATTAACAAAGGGTTTACTACTGGAATTGTAAACCTTAGTGCTTACATGTAATTGATGGAAATAAATGATGAAATGACATGATTAGAGCTGGAATAAACTTATGTATATGTTGGAA
>CANYCX014021042.1:0-17178 GCA_948193385.1 Breynia disticha f. nivosa
TATATATATATATATATATATATATATATATGTATGTATGTATGTATGTGTATGTATATGTACATACACATATGCATATTTATGTGTATGTATATGTACATATACATATGTATATATATGTATTTGTATGTATACATATGTATATGTATGTATTTGTATGTATACCTATATATATGTATGTATATACATATATATATATATATACATATATATATTATTTATATTTGATTTCTTTCAATTTCTTATATCATTAGTCATCTATTTTATTTTTTTGTTAAAGTTTTAATGTCTAATTACAAGCTTATTTAATATTTTCTAATTGTTCGGATATGTTAAATGATATTATTGTTAACAAAATTATTGAGTTAATATTTTTTAAGAATATTTAGAAAAGTATATAAAAGTGTAATTCACCCAAATTAATATTCACAATTCTTCAGTGTAATACTTCCACAAATTTTTATCATTTATATATTTTTGATTTGTACAAATTTTTAATAATAATTTAATTATTTGTCAATTTTATTTGTCAAACAACTTATTTAATGTATTCACGTAATGATACAATCGATCAAAAATAAATATTTCAATTTACAATATATTAACGTAAAGATATAAAAACCAAAAATAAAATTGTAACAATTTTATATAAAATTGATATTAAAATAAACCTAATGAAATATTAATAAATAATTAAATATAAAATATGCACCCATGACAATATTAACATATTTTTAATAGAGTTATAATTGATATTAAGTTAAAACACATGAAAAAAGTTCACTTTAGAGCAATGTGTTATTACTAAGTTGATATTCAATATATACAACAAAAACATATTAAATCATTTCAGAAAAATATTTTTATTAAATAAAAAGATAATGCAATGATCTTAATAGATTTATCAATACTCTCGGATTTAGATAATAAAAAAATGCAAAAGATTAAGAAATTAAATAATAAGAAAAAAAATTTAAAAATTAAAATACAAACAAGAAAGTAAAAACTAATCTTTGTAGATTTACTGAAGAATATCATACTTTGACATAAGAACAGATTTGGATCATTTTCACTCTTTTAGCTACATAAAACAAAAAAAGGTAAATATAACATATAATACAAATATAGAAATAAAAATTAAAAATAATAACAATAACAATAAAAATAAATGAACTTAAAATTCTTAGAGAAACATTTATGAGAGTTTCACTTGCTTTAGAAAATAAAAAAATGAGGTGGGAGAAATGAGAGGAAAATAAAAAGTAAAACCATCAGAGAATAAAAAATAAAGTATATCATTGTAAAAAACATAAAGGGGAAAGAAAAATTTAAAATAACTTGATTAATTATACTCATTATTTTTAAACATAATTTGGGCTAAAACATGAATATAGTGATTAATGGGCCAGATAAATAAGGCAATATCATGCTCAAAATCGTATAAAGCGTAAAAAAAGTAAAATTAAAAAGTTTAATTTAAAAATAAAAATAAAATACTTTTTTTATAATGTTCCACTGAGATTCTGATCAAAGAAGGTCTGTCTGTTAGTAGGGAACTCAGTGGGTCAATTTATTGAGTCGGGCCAAAGGAATATTTTTGGCCTTTTCGAAGAATATCTATGAATAAAGGTTTGTATCAAAATTGCAAATCCCTTACTTAACGACCTAAATTTGAAGAAAAATAATGGTGACCCCTGCTGGATATCCCCAAAGTATGAAAGAGTTCCTACTTTTTGCTTTGTTTATGGACACGAAGGCCATAACGAGAGCTTCTGCATAGTAGCTCACATGTTGGGCAGTAACGTGTCCAATAGATATGAAATATGGATGAGAGCACATTACAATAGGTTGATAATCAGAGCATAGGTGAAAAATGCCTGAGGAACCCATCGGAGATGCCGCAACCGTCCAGGGAAGAGGCGGAGATGGATATGGAAGCTGAGAGATTAATGGAAGAAAATGGTAATAATTGTGTAAATCTTGCAAATCAAAGTCATACTCACAAGGCAACTTCCCCTAGAAATTCTGGAGCATGCAAAGGAAATAATGTTTACATGGAATGTAGAGCAGAAAAGGTGGAGGGAATAATGCTAAAAATATGGAAGTGGATATAGTTGAGATGTAGGAGTAATGAGGATACAAATATTGAAAAATTTGAGGGGGATGGCTAGCCCAAGAAGGATCACCATAAAAAACGGACCAGCAGTAGACCGGGCCAACCTGGTTTGCTAAAAATAATGTCGTTGATAAGTTGGAATTGTTGCAGCTTGGGCTGGCCAAAAACAATTCCATTTCTTAAACGCCTGGTCAATGAACATAAACCTGATTTTCTTTTTCTGATTGAGACAAAATCCCCAAAGGGACGAATAATAAACTGTGCACAATCCTTGTGTTTGAACGCAATTTTAGCGTGGATAATAGAGGGCTCAACGGAGGCTTAGCGTTATTTTGGAAGGAAAATGGACGGTTCAACTACTCAGTTACTCGGACATGTTTATTGATATGTTGGTACAACAAGAGCAAGATCAACCATGGAGGGTTATAGGTTTCTAGGTAAGGTTTATAGTTCAATTCATCATATGTCATATAACCTATTTAAGAAGCTCGCAGTTTAGTCATCGCTATCATGGGCAACAATGGGCGACTTTAATGATTTACTGCACCAAGAAGAGAAGAGAGGCAAAATCCCACATCCCCAGAGATTAATCCAGGGCTTCCAAGAAGCAATTACAGCTAGTGGTTTACATGATTTGGGCATGCCTAGTTATCCCTTCATGTGGAGAAGAGGACTTGATGAGAGCAATATTGTAACATCCTCGTCCCAAAATCACATAATTAATGTCATAAGTAAAATATTTAAGAAAAATAAGAAATTATTCGTTAAAATAAAGAAAACAAATGATTGAAAACAAGCTTGAGATAGGTTGATAAAAGGTTTATGGAAGTTTGATGTTAAGTCATTAAAATCAAAGGAAACTTGAAAATCGAGAACTACACATGGTGAGGGACGAAAACGCGTGGTGGGCACGATCAAGAAATTATTCAAAACATTCAAGAATCCAAATCAAAACTTCAGAGGAAGGGGAAAGAGAGAGTTAAGGTTCTAGAAAGAGGACTGAGTGGGAGATTAAGAGATTAAATGAGGGAATTGATTTGAGTTATCGAATCGATCATAATCTCAAGCCGGGGATTCGTTGGTATAGTCGAAACAGGTAAAACCTAAAGTTTATCGTAAAGTTTTATAAATTTTATTGTTTTTATTATCTAATTGATTATTGAAATGAATAGAATTGATTTAGGATCTATTGAAATTTAGTAATTTCTGTTATAAAATGAATTCGAAAATTTCTAGGGTTAGGTTTAGGGTTTGTAAGAACGAGAAGCAAAAGAAATGAAATTTTTAGGGCATGCATTATAATCATTGTTATATAGGATCTTATAGAAAGATTTATATATGGCTTAAATAGGACGACAAACCAGACGATCAGGGCAGGACTAGAGTACTCAGAGGTCCGAGTATTTCAGTTGATAGATGAGTAATCTAACTCACTTAAATATAAAGAATACGCCAATTTACATATGATATTGCTTATTTGTTTGAATTTATTTATAAATTGCGATCACATGCTATCAATGATAAATGTGAAATTGGTTTAAAATTGGTAACGAATACGTTTATATTATCGTATTGCAAACAGGTACAAAGGAATAAAAATGCAAACAGGTACGTTTACGTTTATTTACCGATATACGATTGCATGTTTGCATTGATTGATATGGATACAAGATATTGATATCCATTGAGATATAGATGATAGATACAAAGACATATATGATATGGTATTGGTGGAAAGTTGGTTGGGTGATATTATGATCGATCATATTGGAGAGGAAGCATGAAGAGGGGGATATAGAGTATATTGCATATGAAATTATGTTGCATGACGAATGATAAAGAGTATCGTATATAGATGAACATATTAAAGGAAATGTAAAAAATGAGATAATCATAGAAAATCAGATTGAATTAAATTGATGACATGAAATGCAATTGAATCCAAATTATAATCGTTTATACTTGTTTTACATTTTAATTATTCTTATACCATGAGTTGAGCAATTGATTGTTATATTATGTTCTTAAAAGACTATTCACTGAGCCGCAACTCACACAACTGCGATGTTTGTTTCAGGATCTAGTAGAGAGCAGAGATAGAGGTATATTCTTGACAGGTGGGTCGACTACTACACTCGGATCATTTTCTCTCTCCTCATCAAAGTTGGGCATAGGATATTTTGGGTGTTATTGCATGTTCTGCTTGTACATACAATGTGGTTTGTGATGGTTTGATACGAACACTTGTTTGTTGATATTGATGATATATATATATATATATCTGAGTTTGTTGATGTTTGAGATTTATATAATTGTTGAGGTGTGTGTTGCTAGATTAGTTGATAATTGCCTGAGAGTAATTGTTGTGTTAAAAGTGTTTTTCTAGGATTGGAACATTGAATTATGGGCATATCCAGGTTATAGCCCATATATAGCAGTTCTACATAAAGTATGAACTTGCATAATAAAAAATATAAGAGCGTATTAGCTTAACACAAAGCTTAATCTATGAATGTGTTAACTATTACGATCGATATTCTAAGTGCAAAGCGGAGTTACTTTAAACTGAATATACGATATACTTATAAGTATGATGAACGATGGTTAATGATAATGAATGACATGAGTATGATATTTGCAATTACTATAACACAATTATTAAGACGAGGAGAATGTCAGAGGGGCTTAATGATATCGCCTTAATCATAATCCCAAAGAAGAAACATCTTAAAGGTGGTTCAAACTTCCGTCCAATTGCACTCTACAAAGTTCTCTATAAGATCCTGGCCAAGACACTTTCTAACAGGCTAAAATCTATCCTCCCTAGTATTATTTCTAAAAACAGTGTGCTTTCATTCTGAATCATTTAATAATAGACATATTCTTATTGCTTATGAACTGATTCATTACTTGAAAAGGAAAAAAAACAGAAAACACAGGATGGGCTGCACTGAAAATCAAAATCAGTAAGACTTATGATCACATGGAGTGGATGTTCCTAAAAATCGAGATACGTTACAACTATTCGATTAAGAGTACGGTGCGTCTATTGGAGAGGGAAGGAGAGGACTCACATATGGGTGAGGAGCACTCGCCAACCTTTTGGAAAGTTAGTCCCACCTAAGGTCTTAGATGCAGTATGGTGAGCATGTACGGAATGCCTACCAACATGTCACAACTTGTGGCACCGACGAGTGGACGTTTCCCCTATTGTCCGGTTTGTGTGTATCAACTAGAATCATCCATCCATGTTCTACTCTACTGTTCACATGCAAAAAAAGATCTGGGAGAATGGTGGATTTAATTAGGAAGGAAGCAACTGGACAACTTTCAAGGAATGGGTAGAATTCTTGTTAAAACACATGGCAGAGACAAATTCAGGAGTGCACTAGTCCATTGTTTGGTCCATATGGAAAGATAGAAACGAGAAGATCTAGAGTGGTGGAGTTCTGAACTCGAGATGTGTTTGGCAGCGTGCAAACTCATTTTTGACTGCATGATTACAGGTGAGGGAGGTGTCATAGAAATGCTCTAGACTTAACAAAGATTAATGATTGAGGAGAATGGAAAAGGCCATCACATAGGACACTCAAGTTGAAATGTGATGTTTATGTTGCTATTTTTGAGCAATCACAGCAAACTGGTATGGGTTGGGTAATTAGAGACTCGGCCGGAGCTTTCTTGTCTACAGCAGCAAGAACATGACCAACTTTATATGATCTGATCGTAGCAGAAGTGATGAGCATCCGAGAGGCTTTAACATGGCTAAAGGGAAGGGGAGTGCAAGAAGCAATTTTCGAGACAGATTGCATTCTGGTTCAACAGGCTATAACAACAAAGTTACAGATTCAATCTGCACTTGGAGTGATTATATAAGGCTGTTTGGAATTGATTGCTAGTTTTAGTAATATTGTTATTAAACATATTAAAAGGTCAGCGAATTGTATTGCTCACACTCTAGCTTGGGCATCTAATTCTATATTTGGTTCAATGGTCTAGGACTCATCTCCCTCAGATTTTCTTGTAACGGCTTTGGCTGATGATTTTATTTAGTAATGAAATCATAATTTCAAAAACAAAAGTTATTAGGTTATTATCATATTCTGAGAATCTGATGAGACAAACGTCCCCTAACTTGTGAAGCTTCTTGGCCAGTAAAATATTTTTCTTGACACATTTGCTATTTTATTTTTAGTTTTGTTATTTGCTAGGGTTTATCATTGCCGCTATAAACCCCTCTCAAACCCACCAAAACCAATTTAACCATTCTTTTCCTTTTCCATCTCAAACAAACCCAATGGCAACCAGGAAAAGACCATCTCACTCCACTCCCCAAAACGACGGCGTTTCTTCTAACTCTTCCAAACCCAAGAAACTAAAAAACAATGACTTGAAAGACCAAAACTCTGAAGAAGAACAAGCTTTTATGGACACTACAAAACCCTCTACTTCTTTCTCTTCAATGTTGTCAATGGAGAAGAGGAAAAAGAGAAAAGCTTTTGACAAAGAGAGGAGGAAAACCAACAAAAATTTTGATGATGTTGACCTTTTATCAAACCCGAAACACAAACAATTACAACGAAAGGATCCAAAGTTGAGTTCAAGTTTGGAACTTGATGAGGTTTCAGTCGTGGGGTCTTCCAGCAGTAATGGATTGGAGTGCGCTAAGTTTCATATTGATGTTTTTAATGAGTTGGCTTCTGCCGATAGTTATAAGAGAGAGGTTGCGGTGGAGAAGATGATGGAGGAGTTAATTGATGTGCAAAAGGAGTTTGAGAGTAATGGGAACGGAAAAGATGATGGTGGGTTGAAGTTGGAAGCTCAGAAAGATGATGGATTGAATGGTTGTGCTCAGTCTGTGAGGTATGCCGTTCGCAGGCTTATTAGAGGTGTTTCGTCATCCAGAGAGGTACTCGGGCCCTTCATTGAGTTTTGCAATATAATGTGCACAGTTATGGAGTGTAAATTAATCTTGATTTTGTTGTCTAATACATAAAGTTTATATGTTTTAGTGATTTGTAGTTGTGATGAATTTGTTGTGTATTTTCAATGTTTATCATGTAACTGTTATGATGGTTTTTTTATATTTGATTTAATATTAGCATTTGTTAGATATTAAGAACTTTCGTTTTGTGCACTGAACATTTTCTTTGATGCTTAAGGACCTGGAAGCCATGTGGTTTCAGTTTAACATTGCTAAATATCTTATACTTTGTTAAACAAATCTGATTTTTTAATAATTATCTGTTTATCCGATTCCAGTGTGCTAGGCAAGGGTTTGCATTAGGCTTAACCATGGTTGTTGGTACCATCTCGGCCGTCAAGTTGGATTCATTGATAAAACTCATTTTTGAATTGTTAGAAGTTTCTTCATCAATGAAGGGTCAGGTATCTGACGATTCTATTTTCTCCTCCTTTTATTCTGCAAAACCAATTGTCTGTTATTCTGATAAAATTTCATGTGTTGTCTTATTCTGACATTGCAGGAGGTAAGGGAATGTCTTTTGGGTCGACTGTTTGCTTATGGTGCTCTTGCTCGGTCAGGACGACTGACTGAAGAGTGGAATCTTGATCATAGCACGCCAATTATCAAGGAATTCACCAGTGCAGTCATCTCACTTGCCGCAAAGAAGACATATTTGCGAGAGCCTGGTGTTGCTGTTATTTTGGACTTGGTTGAAAAGGTAAGCTATTATTGTCATTGGAAAAAACTCATTCCATTAGAAAATTTCATGCTAACATCATGGAAGAGTTGAACTTTTTTTTGATTGGATTGATTTTCTTGCAATATAAGGATCATCTTGATTTATAATAGTCAGATGCTCAACTTTCTGAAAGATTTGATATGTGCAATGAATTTAACTTTATTGGTAGAAACATTATTGAAAGGAAAAAATGTTGCAATTGTCCTATCATTCTTGCTATGTGTTCAGTTTCCCTTTTTCTTTAGAGTTGTGTTCTTTTTATGTTCATGCATAGCTAATTCTCTTTTCTCTTTCGCAGTTTAAAGTTTGATATTTCTTTACTTGTTTCTTTTTCTTATCTCTCAACTGGGCATGTGCAGTTAAATTAGTGTAATAGCTTCATTGTCTTATTCTTTTACCAACATCTTATGATGTCAGTTACCTATTGAAGCTGTGTTGACACATGTCCTTGAAACCCCGGGACTTCAAGAGTGGTTTAAAGAAGCCACAGATGTCGGAAACCCTGATGCCTTGCTTTTAGCCTTGAAAATACAAGAGAAGATTCATGTTGATAGAACAGTGTTTGGACATTTATTGCCACATCCATTCAGCACTACAAAGCTTTTCACCTCGGACCATTTAACCTCTCTTATTGAATGCTTTAAGGTTATTTTGATTTACATTTATGCATATCAAATTTCTATGGTGTGCATTACATTCTTTTCATATAATCGATAAAGAAAAATCTAAGATTGACTAAAAATAATTTTACTTTTCTTTAAATGATGCAGAATTCATCCTTTTGTCAGCCCCGTGTCCACAGTGTATGGCCTGTTTTGGTTAATGTTCTTTTGCCGGAAGTCATTTCACAACCCGAGGATATAACATCAGCTTCTAATTCTTTAAAGAAACATAAAAAAGGTCGCAAGTCTAGTTCATCTGAGGAAGAAACTTTGAAGAATCTTCAGTGCTTCTGCAAAGCTATTGAAGGATCTCTGCTTCTGTCCTCTCATGATCGCAAGCACCTAGCATTTGATATTATGCTTCTCATACTTCCAAAACTGTCTGCATCTTTTCTACCTATTCTCCTGTCTTACAAACTAGTGCAGTGCTTGTTGGATGTTCTCTCAACAAAAGACTCTTGGCTTCATAAAGTTTCTCAGAATTTTCTTAAAGCATTATCAACTTGGGTTGGGAATGATGATGTCAGGAGGGTCTCTCTCATTGTTACTTTGCAGAAACATAGTAATGGAAAATTTGATTCCATCACGAGGACTAAAACAGTTAAAGAATTGATGGCAGAATTTAAAACTGAAGCAGGTTGTATGCTATTTATTCAGAACTTGATCAACATGTTTTTGGATGAGGGCAATGCTTCAGAGGAGCCTTCAGATCAAAGTCAGACAACAGATGATAATTCAGAGATAGGTTCAAGTGAAGACAAGGATTTGGTTACTACAAATGGAAATTACGATTCCCTGAAAATATGGATTGTGGAGTCCCTCCCAAGTATTTTAAAAAATCTGAAGTTGGATCCCGAAGCAAAGTTTCGAGTGCAAAAGGAAATTTTGAAGTTTCTGACTGTTCAAGGCCTGTTCTCTGCATCTCTAGGCTCTGAAGTAACATCATTTGAACTAGAAGAGAAGTTTAAATGGCCAAAAACAGCAGCTTCAAGTACTATATGTGGGATCTGTATCGAGCAAATCCAGTCATTATTAGCAGGTGCTCAAAAAGTGGAGGGTTCTCGTACTTTGGTAAATGGATTCGAGTCTAGTGATCTTGGCTATTTTTTCATGCGGTTTTTCACCACATTACGCAGCATTCCTTCTGTTTCTCTGTTTCGGACTCTGAGCAATGAGGATGAGAAAGCTTTTGAAAAATTGCAAGAACTAGGAACTAAGATTTCTAGAGAGGTAAAAATTCTCCTTGAAGTACAACCGTTTCATTTTAAAAATTGTCACGTGGTGCGTATTTATGATATAATTGAAAAAAATTTCAGTAAAATAACATGGGATGCTGATTTTCTAGAGAGGTAAAATTCTCTTTGAAGTACAACCGTTTCATTTTAAAAATTGCCACGTGGTGCGTATTTATGATATAATTGAAAAAAATTTCAGTAAAATAACACGGGATGCGGATTTTCTACGTCTATATCCTTACTGAATGTCATATTTATCTTTCGAAATTTTTTTAATGATTGCAGGAAAGGGGTTATGGGGTTAGTGCTCATTTAAATAAGTTGCATGCAATGAGATATTTGCTGATGCAGTTGTTGCTTCAAGTACTCCAACGGCCAGGAGAATTCACTGACGCTGTGTCTGAACTTATCATATGTTGTAATAAGGCTTTTGCGTCTTCAATTCAACTGGACTCCTCTGCAGAAGATGATTTGGATGGTGATGGTAATCCTGAGTTGATAGATGTTCTTGTGGATACATTGCTCTCATTGCTTCCGCAGTCATCAGTTCCTATGCGGTCTGCTATTGAACAGGTACGTTCAGCAAATACATGTATTGTTCTGTATTTAGAATTCCTTTGTTTCGGCATTGCATAAACCTGACGAGCATATTTCATCATTTAAAAGTTAGGTTTTAGTTTTGATGATCTTGTTTATTTGAATTCTTAATTAGTTATTTTCCCTTTCCTATGATTATACTGTTACTGGTTGCAGTTTTATGAAAGTTTTGTGCATTATGAATTAATAATCAGTTGCTTTAGATTTGCTTCTGGTTGGGATCTAGTCTAGGTCCATACATGCTCCAACTATTACTTGGCTTTATTTACTATTGTTTTTAGACACAAGTGTACTTTGGGAGCAGAAATGTATTTATTTTTTCCTATCCATGAGCAGATTTTAGTTGGCTGAGTTATTGTTTCAGGTGTTCAAATATTTCTGTGAAAATGTGACGGATGATGGACTACTTCGTATGTTGCGCGTCATCAAGAAAGATTTGAAACCACCAAGACATCGGGGATCAGATAGTGAAGACAACGGTGATGATGATGAAGACTTTCTTGGTATTGAAGAAGATGAAGTTGATGAAGCTGAGACAGGTGAAACAGCTGAGAGTGAAGAGCAGATAGATGATTCAGAGGCAGTGGCCGAGATTGAACAAGGTAGCAAAGAATCTGATGATTCTGATGACTCTGATGGAGGAATGGATGACGATGCAATGTTCCGGATGGATAGTTATCTCGCTCAAATTTTCAAAGAGAAGAAGAATCAAGCTGGAAGTGAAACTGCTCAATCCCAGCTCGTTCTATTCAAACTCCGTGTCCTTTCACTGCTAGAGATTTACCTCCATGAAAATCCAGGCAAGCTTTTTGTTGCTGTTTTAACATCACTAGGAGAGAATTTTCCTTTGTATGAATTTGTGATTCAAGTAAATAGTTTTTGTTTCAATTTGTTCAGTGAAAGCTGATTCATGAAGTTGTCTTAATCTACACAGGTAAGCCCCAAGTTTTTACAGTGTGCTCTAACTTAACTCAAGCATTAGTGAACCCACAGACAACAGAATCGAGTGAGCAGCTTGCACAGCGGATATGGGGCATTCTTCAAAAGAAAGTATTTAAAGCTAAGGAATTTCCCAAGGGAGAAACAATACAATTATCTTCTCTTCAATCTTTGTTGGAAAAGAACTTAAAGTTGGCATCAAAGCCTTTCAAGAAAAAGAAGTCTTCAGGTCACCCATCCAAGAAGAAGCAGTCAGCTTCTTGGAAGCGATACAAGATGATTGTCTCTCTTGCTCAGGATTCAACATACTGGGTTCTGAAAATTATTGATGCTAAAAATTTTTCTAAGACTGAACTGCAAAAAGTTTTTGAAGTGTTCAAGGGCGTATTGGAAGGATATTTTGAGAGCAAAAAATCTCAAATAAAAGCTGATTTCTTGAAGGAAATATTTCGAAGACGGCCATGGATTGGACAGCATCTTTTTGGCTTTCTTGTGGAAAAATGTGGGAGTTCAAAGTCTGAGTTTCGTCAGGTTGAAGCTTTAGAGTTAGTAATGGAAATATTCAAGTCAATGGTTCCATCCAATCCCAATGAAAGCGGAGTTAAGAATATGTTGAAAAAGAATGTGCAGAAAATTGGTGAACTAATAAATGTGTTGGTAATAAATATGCCTGAGAAGCAGTCAAGACGAGTTGATGTTCGTAAGTTTTGCAATAAGTTTTTGCATATTGTGACAAACGATGAAGAACTGAGGAATTGTTTACTAAAAAATCTGTCAGCTGAGGCCGAATCCGCTTGTGAATTTCATTTTGGAGAGGTGTTTCTTAATATGAAAAGGCAGGGTGACAAGGGGGAGAGGAGTGCCCTCCATGCATTATAAATTTCATTTAAGAGGGATGGATGCTTAGAATGATGAATTGTTGTGGTGCGGGAGACATGGGTTGGTTTTGAGAGGAATATGCAGTGTGTTTGATGTTGGCTCTGCTTTTAGACCTGTCATGTTCCTATTTGTTGTGGTTCTTTGTGTTATTGGATGGAAGGAATTTACAGTTGCCAAATGAGAGGAGATTGTTCCCAGATAGAGAAAAAGAGAAAACCTTTGAACCTCGTTATATGAGATATTTCCAATTACTGTGGATATGGATTCGTCATTTATGTATGTTTCCAATTATTTAAAGCAGAATATGTATCCAGTTGTGTTTTAATAAGAATGCACGTCAATGGAAAACGGAACTTGTTTGACGATGATGTGAGTTGACGCACAATGGTAGACCAAAGTGTGGCTCTGCATTGTTGGATTTTCTTCTTGGAAGGAGTTGGTGGTTTCAATTTCTTTTTTGCCCAAAGACGAAGACGATACATACATAATTCAGTGGCGGATGGTCAGTTTCAGGCACCATGTTGCCAGGAAATATCTCGTTTATGCAAAATCTTCGAAAGCAATATGATGTTAGTGACCAACTTTCAGAAGAGTTTTGCATCAATTACTGTATGGCCTCCCAAAAGGTACCGTTGTTAGAATCCAATAAGAGGTAGTTTAGAATCAGATACTCGAAAGGTTTCGATTAATTTGGTATTTCTTTTATCAATAGTTTTAGCTTTATGTTATAGGCCATTCGTTGAATGTGTTAATCTTGTCATTCCTTGTGTAACTCGTGAAGAGCATCCATAAGAATAGGAGACTAAATTTAGAATGTGGGGTTCCTGAGAAGAAAGTGCTTGTTCAAAATCCTTTCTCAGGTATCAATCCATTCATCCATCCACGTCAACATTCTAAAGTTTTCCAACATATCAAGGCAAGCACATGAATCACCTACCATTCTCCAAACCCACACACGCAGATACCAACAATGCTGCCTGCGTGTATTTTGCTTTCTTTAAATTCATGGAATGTTGTTGTTCTACTATCAATCAAATATGCTTCCTTCCTCGGCAAATAGAATATTAATAAAACTGAAACTAAGAATCATCATCATGTATTTAGTGCTATCATCATCATGTGTACAAAGAAAGCATCTACTTTTATCTCTCTCTCTCTCTCTCTCTCTAATAAACTTCTACCAAATTTCTTCCTTACTATTCTAACCCTATTTCCTATATCTCCAACTGTGCTCCTCCTCTTTTTCACTTTTCTTTTTACACAAAACCCCCCCCCACTTTTTGCCCCCACCTCTCTCCAAACTCCACTTGTTCATCAGTAATGCCATCAGTTTTAACAAAAACCACCCTCCTGTGTACACCACATAACAAACCAAATCCTCGTCATATTTCCCGAGATTGTAGCTTACGGTAACAACGATCAAAAGTTTAATTACCTTATCCAAAGCCCCCTTTAACGGCTATTTGGTTAACTTGGAGGGAGGGAGGCTCAGAGGCATCATAGCTAAAGCAGACTAATCGTCTTTCACGGAGCTTAGCTTTTCTCATGACTGTGCATCCTCAGAATCGCTCCCTGACGAGCTTCCCGAATCAGAATCTGCAGCGAAGCTTCCAGTTTAGCATCTCTCACAACAAAGAACGAACACGTTATTAGCAAATCAACGACTAGGAGGGTTTCCATACCGCTGGAGGATGAAGAATCATCACTCGAACTGCTCGAACTACTCGAACTGCTACTCCCATGACCATTGTCCTTCTCAATCTCCACCGGCGGAAAACTGCTAACTGGCATTTCATCCCCAATGTCCACATCTTCTTCCCCTGCCTCCCCCTTCTTCGGCTTCTTCACCTCGTTCGCTACTTCAACTCTATGATTCCCAGGTACCTCCTGTTCAACACAAATTCAACAATTCGATTCGTTTCCATGTATATAGCAATCTCTTTGAAAAAATTGCGAACTAAATATATACCTTATTTCCATCACTCATTGCCATCGCAGCTGCATTGTTAATTAAAGCTTGGCGCTTTATCTTGCTAACCATTTTCTTGTAGTTAGTAACAAAGCGATCAAGCTCCCACAACGTCTCCGTATCAACAGCCTCAATATCAAGCTCAATTTCATCTCCTTCCTGCCGCAAATGCCCATTCCTCTTCCTAATAATTTGCACAACTTGCTCCATTTTCTCTTGCGGCAAATTCTGCAACCCAAGTCCCAACTTATGCTTCTCCTCCAAACTCATCTCCCTCTTATTCGGATCCTTCGCCTTGGGCTTTGGCTGCTTTAATGGCTTCACTGGTTGCGCACGCATTGGCGAAGGAGTTCTCACTGGTAATTGTGCATTCGATTGTGGAGGATTACTATGTACATTATGATTCAACTCACTTGATGGCGTAATCGAATTCAAAGTAGTCGGGTTGGCCGGTTTCTCCCAAGAACTCGCTTCAACCTCTTGGATCTGAGGAATCTCATCGCGAACCTGTTTTTCTTGATGTTCAACCCCATCATCCTCGTCAAAATCACCGATTTTAAGCCGAATAGACTCATACAACTCCTCGAACTTCTTTAATTGCTGCTCAGCCAAAATATAAACCTCATGCCCTTTGGGATTATACCTCATAGCATTATTAAACGTCAATCTAACATCAGCCGCAAATTCCCTTGGCGAATCATACAAATTCTTCCCTAATTTGGTCTTAATGGTACCCAAATCCATGGGCGTCTTGATGATATCATAATAATCATTCAAATTCAAGTTGACAACATCCACAGGCGTATTAAAAATATACCCATGTTTATGCCTCATTAATTTGGACAATATCTGAGCACAATTTTTGATGAATTGCGCAGGCGATTCTAGATGATTCACTCCGAGTCCTTTGGGAAGCGGCCGCTTAGCTTTTTTGCCATGAACTTTGGGACCAATATTAGATCTGATCTGAGGAGTGGATTCGATTCGAAGTTTCAACTGGCGAACCTGCTCCAATTCCGCCACCAATCGTCTCTTGAGTTGCGCCAATTCAGTCCGGGAGTAATCCCTCACGTTAAAAGTGACGTAGCTGTTGAATTCGGTAGTCGGACGTCTGTTAATGGAGGAGGCGTCGTCGGAGGCGGCCGATTGAGGACACTCTTCGGCATCCAGGAGAGGCGGCGGGGGTTGTACCACCGCCTGACGCTTCTTCGACAATTTTGTCTTCGAGAATGGAACCTTAGCCATGCCGCGGGCCGTCGTTTTCCAGCTCGACTCGTTTGCTATTACCGCTGACGCCATCCTCGCCGCGTGTAACCCTTTCTCCCAAAACAACTAATCATCAATTTCCCCCACGCGCCCTACTATTTCCCCAAAAGGAATTGAAAAATAAAAGCTTCTAGACAGAGTCTAGGGTTTGTTTGTGATGAGGTAGAGCGAGGAAGTTCGGTGGCGAAGCTCTCATTTTAAAGCCAACCAGATCTACCCGTGTTTTTTGGGGCAGAATCTGGTCCGTTGATTGAGTTTCGTATAGTGATCTGTTGCCCGTAGGTATGACCGGGTGACCTGGCACGGGCGGTTGGGATGAGGAGTTTGGTACACGTGGTGGGATTGAGAGGCGTTTGATTGTGGGAGGACTGTGTTTGGTGTTTGTCGTGAATTTGGGTTGAATTTGTCGTGAATTTAGGGTTTTAATTAAAATGTTATTTTTGGGGAGTGGGACCCAGAGGAGTGGTGACGTGGAGAAAAGGCCAAGTGAGTGGTCCGGCGTAAGCGAGAAGCGAACACGCATGTGATTGGCGACTCATGCAAAAAGGCGCGTGGGGAGTGAGACTGGCTGTTTATCTAAACTGTTTATCCTTTTTTTTGAGATAATTATGCATTTTATTTTATATAATTATGAGATTTCAATTATGAGAATGTTTACCTATTTTTGTTTATTTTTGTTATTATTAATTTTTAGTTCTTTAATTGTGAAAATACCTAATTTTCAGTCTTTAATTATACAAATGTCAATCTCTATATATAAACAAAAATGAACATTTTAGACATAAATGATTTCTATAGATCGTGTCATTTAAATCTCCTGATTTTTTGGGAGTGATTAATTTCTTATTTGAACTGTATATTTCATTTTTTAGCAATTAGATACAATCATTAATTATGAACATATATAAACAATAATGAACACTATAAATAACTATTCTTTTTATAAAAGGGGCAAACTGTTTTCAACTGTCATGCATGAAAAGACTTGTCTTTTTTAAATTCTGATTTAACGAATTTTAATGTTGATAGATTTCCTTTTTGAGTAAATCTCTTAATCACCGATATAACTTCCTTTCTTTCTTGTCTCAAACAAAATCTGTTTCTTTTTTATTTGTATTTATTAACGTTAATTATATATGAATATTACTTTTTATTGTTTATTTTTATTATTCGTTTAGTAATATTGTAGATATTTTTAAGTTTTTTATTTTGAGAATTGTTTCTGGTATATAAGAGTTTGGAGTTTGTTTGTTCTTTTTGGTTGATTTTTGTTTAGTTACTGCTGGAAATGTAGACATGAATACTGCATGTTTTCATCGCATAAAAATAATTTTAAAAATTAACATAAAAAAACAAAAATAAACATTTATGAGCATATGTATATTTCTTTCCTTTTACTGTTTAAATTTACATGTACTTTTATTGAACAAAAAAGAACAAAAATGAACTTTGTTCTTGGGACAAAAAATGTTTACCTGTGTTAAAACGTTGTATTTCTGTTGATTTCTGCAATGTTTGTATTTCTATAATGAGTTGTTAAAATTTTCAAATTTTTTAGGCAATGAACATATGAGAACAACATTACATTGATTTTAGGATTAAATATGTAACATCCTAAAATACGTCAAAAATACAATAAAATACAGTAAAATACGTATAAATACGAATAAATTTTTCGCGAATTATTTTAATAAATAATTTGGTGAAGTATGTAAAATAATTATAAATTATTTTTCGGAAAGGTTTAAGTCGATCGTGAGAATAAAACGACGACAAAATAAAATAATACGATTGGAGGGATTAAATAATT